>UELU01147563.1:0-13497 GCA_900490025.1 Megastigmus dorsalis
AATTCCCCCCCCCCCCCCCTACCGTCTAGCAGCAGGATGAATGAATGAAATGAATGAATGGTGACATGTATGCCCAACCTATGGAGTAGTAGCGTGGTGGCGACAATCAAGCCGGTAGCCGTGGCAGTGTAGCCCAAGGATAAACAGGCGGTCCACACGGGTGTGGACCGGTTTAGGAGGGGGGAATTTATGAGGCTGATTTGGCCTCACAAGAGGTAATTACGAATCCTAAATAAATTTAAATAAAAACAAACCCGACTCCGTCTTTCTTTTCCCGGCGCCGTTCGAAGTTAGGTGCACTGCCACGAGGGGTTATATAAAATGAATTTAATTAACGAAGGGCGATTCGCGTCTGTTTTTAGAGAATGCCTGGACCGACGCACTGCACGAGAAACACGAGGAGGCGATTGCGACCGAGCAGGCAGGCACTGGGCCGGCCTGCATGCACCACCGACGAAGCGCCAAAGACGATGATGCCACAGGGCGACACCAGCTCGACACGACACCAGCTCGACACGACACTGTTGCCCGGCCACGAATTGCATCGATGACGAAGACGAGGAGCAGCAACCACGACGAAAACGATGTGTGACGACGAGGACGACGAGGAAGCGACAGTTGGGCCGTGCGTTGCAGACCACGCGACTGCACGTACGCGCCAACTGCGCCAGTATATGTGAAAGGGTGCGACGCGACCCCTATGCTATGCGAAAGCATGGGTAAGCGCACCACTACATAGACGCAGCCGGGAAGGAGCGATAGCAACGTCATCGAATCCAGCGGGTGACATTATTGTCTGCGCCCTTAACTTAACAAATTCTCGAGGATTCGAGTTGTCGATTTTTTTGTAGCATTTTCGTATCGCGTCATCGGGAGTCGTGTGTGCCAAAATGACGGAGTTTCCGTTATTTCCTTCCGGCATTACGTTCCGGAAGAAATTTCCGTAAATGCAGGATTAACCCCCATCGGTCACACTTCAGTAGAATCGCATAACGGTCATACTGGGTGAATTTCACCCAGCGTCGAAAAAGTAATATCTTGCTTCGATAATGAGTTTTTTTTATCTAAAAATAATTTGTATGCGTTTTTTAAGGATTCTAAAAGATGTCCTATGAGTATCAGCAATGAAAATTAATTTTTTATACATTAAAAAATTGTTTTTACTTAACATAACAAAAAAGTCATTTTTTTAATTAAAAAATTTATATCTTTTTACACAACTCATATGAAGCAAAAAAACCAATCGGAATCTACTCCTAAAACATAATATCATAAAAAAAATAATATAATATTGCTCCTTTTAAAGAGTATATTTATTTTAAAGATTGAATGCACGAAAAATGTCGAGTTTTAGTGTTTGTTTATTTTACTTGAATAATGAATGTAAATGAATAAAAAATTATTATAACACAAAAATATTGTAGAAAATACTCTTTATTATCTTAATTTAATATAAGTAATGAAAAATTATCAAAAATTAATTATGAATTATTTTTAATTGATTACATTTCGCCAGTACATTCGACGCATATGTACGCCCTGTGCTCATCACACATTGGACGAAGACAGGAAGGACAAACAGACGTAGTTTTCTTGTCTTTACCTTTTTCGCATACTCCACATCTTTTTTGTTTTGCCAACTTTTGTCTTTCAGCATTTAATCCAGGTGGAGGGTCTTTTTTTAAATTGCCATGATACCTTGCTTTAAACCACTTCGGATAGTTGGCAGAAGGAGCCGTTCTTCTAGCTGCGATCGTACTAACGCTAAAGATAACTCCCGGAAACATTCGTGAGCAGTTATTTTTTTATTAATCCCATCTCTTTTAAATTTACTTTGCATTAGAATGCGCGCATTATCAGCCGCTTTCCAGCATGCCATAAAACACTCGCATCGGCCAACGATTTGTTTTTCTGGAAACGGTGTACGCGTGGGAAAGCATATCAAAGCAATCTGTACCACCTTTAGTCGCATTGTAATGCTGAATAATTTCCGGTTTTCCATTTTCAATTTTTGTGGAGTGAGAGTAAGTAGAAGCCAGCAGCACAATTTTATTTTTCTTCGGCGTGTGCGACAAGAGAGTAATCCCATTAGAAGAGAAACAAAATTTGGTACCTGGCGGATCTGGGTCGGAAACCTTCATCTCTGCGGGAATTTCGCGTTTATTTTTGCGAATTGTTCCTGTCTCTGTGATATTGAACGGCTCATTTTTCATACGTTCGAAAAGTGGAATTGACGAGAACCAGTTATCGGCTGTTACAGTCCTATTTGTGTTGTACATAGGAGTCGTAACTTCACGGAAAAAATATTCTGAGATAGACTCAGTTTTGTCCTCAAGATTCATTTTACCTAAATACGGGATTCCATGTATCAAGTAACTTGTTTCAGCATCGTATAATGTTATAAATTTGAGACTTACGAGACTTACGATTTGCCGCGTTACAATTTTTATTCCTAGTTACGGATTTACTATCTACGTATTTTTGCTTAAGATTATTGTAGTGATAGACGATTGGTTCTAACGTGAATATTTGTTTAATATTCAAAGGATTATTTTTTATAAAAAAAATTTTATTAGTAATTCTTAATATTTTTGATTGTATTTTTTGCAGTACAGTTATAGTGCTTTTGTATGCACCTCCCCAGGCTATTATCCCATAACTTATTACATTATGGAAAAATGCATAATATACTTTCATAAGTGTATTCGTATCCATGTACTTTCTTATTTCTGCAAAAACAAAAATTAAATATTTAGTCCTGCTTATAATATGTTCTACATGTTTATACCATTTTATATTGTAATCAAAATATATTCTCAGGTATTTGTAGGATTCAGTTCTTACTATATTTTAATTTTTTATTTTAATATTTACTTTTACAGGTACACTATCACAGTAGTTTCTAAACGTTATTAACTTAGTTTTTGTTATATTTAGTGATAATTTATTAAAAGCTAACCAATTCGCTACTTTGTCTGATAGTACATTCATTCCGTCCTGTGCCTGTGCCCACGTGTCGTCATCAGCAATGATAACAGTGTCATCGGCATAAGACAATATTGAGTTCTTTGGCATATCTTACAGTAGATCATTTATATATATGATAAAGAAAAGAGGACCAAGGATTGTTCCTTGAGGTACACCTGTACAAATAATTTTTTCTGTGCTAGTTTTTTCATTAATTCTTACTTTTTGTTTTCTACCGGTCAGGTAGCTATTTATTAGTTTCTGTGCACACCCTATTATCCCATATCTCTCGAATTTTTCCAACAATAGAGCATGATCGACTGTGTCGAAAACTTTTGCAAGGCCTAAAAATTAAATTATTATGGATTTACTTTTGTCTAATTTTTGGTATATTATATCTGATATTTTATATAGTGCATCCTTGGTTCCAATATTTTTAATAGAACCATATTGATATTCTGATAGGATTTTACATTCTTGTAAAAAAATTGTATAACCTATTGAAAATAATTTTTTCATAAATCTTTGCTATATTTGATATAAGTGAGTTTGGTCTATAGTTTGTTATGTTTGTTTTATCTCCTGATTTATATATTGGAATTACTTCTGCACTCTTAAGCGCATCAGGCCACACAGATTGCTCCATTGAAAGATTGAAGACATGGGCTAATGGGCGTGCAATGTCTATATCGATTGTTCGATTGTTTTTAGCGTTTTCGCATTTGTTTTATCTTCCCCAACTGCTTTGTTTTTAAGTTGTTTAATCTTTTTTATGACCTCTTCTGCATTTGTTGGGTATAAAAATATTGATTTAAAGTTTCTTTCTATTTCTTTAGGTAAATTAGTTGGTTTCTTTATTTGTTTGCTTAAGTTTTTTCCTACTTTACAGTAGAAGCTGTTCATAATATTTGCTATTTCAGTTTTGTTCTCAACATTGTTTCCATTGATGCATATATGCTTTATTTTATTTTCTGCTTTTTTCTTTTTCCCATTTTTTCATTTATTATTTTCCATAGTTTTTTTTTTGATCATTTGCATTCTCATTAATCCTATCTCTTTCGTACATAATTTTCGCATCCTTAATTACCCTATTAAGTACTTTACAATAGTCTATATATTCTTTTTTTAAGCTAAAAGACTCTTTATGCTTTTGCCATATGTTATACAGAAATTCTTTCTTTTTGCACGAGATTATTAATGCTTTGGTTGTCCATTTTTTTCTAGGTATTTTGTCTCTATTACAATTTTTTTGTTTTCTTTCTGTTGTTGATCTTTCCACGCAATAATTTATTCGTATTATTTCGTCCGTTGTACAATTTGGCTCCTGCAGTGATAATATTGTATTCCAGTCCATATTATGTACAATATTTTTCAGTTTTTTATAATTAACTATTCGATTTAATTTTATATTTTCGCGTATAAAATTTATATTATTAAGTTGAACAAAAAGAGAAAAATGATCATTAAATGGGTTCGTAATTTTGTATGCCTTTGTAGTTATTGAGTTGGTTTTTATATAGAAATTATCAATACAGGTACCACCTTGCCCTGATAAAGATGGTCTTGTTACACCTATAAAACCTGGAATATATTCTTGTTCCAAAAAGTTATTTAGAAATTCTTGATTGATAATATTTTCATGTTTATGTATATCATTATACATTAAATCAATGTTAAAATCTCCGATTATGTAATGATTTTTAATTTTTTTATTTTCTAATAGATATTTTTTGGTTGAGAGAACAAATTCAGTCTTTACTATATCATGAGATCTATAAATTGCAGATATTCGTAAGTTTTCATTATTATTAATATTTAAGTCCACAACTAAGAAATTTATTCTATCAATTTCTATAATTTTTGTATCATGTTCTAAATCATTTCTTATGTATATAACTACCCTATATACTCTATTTATTTTACTTTTATTATAATAAATTTTATATCCTGATAACTGAAAGAACTCAGCATGTTGTATTGTCCACGTTTCGGTACATACTATTATTGCTGCTTTATTATTTAGGCTCTTTACAAAAACTTCTAATTTGTTAAAATTTTCATTTATTCTTCTAATATTTTGGTGTAAGATTATAAAATTTGCCTTTCCTATTTTTTATTTAATTCTGCAGTATCTTTGAATTCATGTTCTTTGCGTATTAATTCATCAAATTCAATAGTATTGATATCCATCATGTTTTTATTTTTTATTTCGTTATTACTTCATTAAGTGAATTCAAAGATGTTTCAGATATTCCCATATGTCGCGCTGACATTGGGTTATTAATGTAGTTCCCTACTTTACCTAAACCTTCAGATATTACAGGTCTGACGCTGTATTCTGTTCATTCTATATATTGCTTTATCCTGGCTTTGTAGATTTCACATCTGTCATATTCGGTTGCTTCATGACGTAAGTCGAAAGTTGTATTGTATTTGCTATTGCTGAACATGCAGTTTGCACACTTTGCGTCTTCTGCTTCACACTCACTCGCTTCGTGTTCGCCCGCGCATTTAATGCACGTGGTGGTGTTCCTGCATTTTTTTTCTTCATCTCCAAATCTGCCGCACTTATAACACGGCTTGACGTCTATAAAATCATATGCTATGCAATTTTCATGTCCCACATATTTTATTTTTATTCATTCTTACGTGTTTGTATAAATCAGCTGTTAGTTCTACTAAAATAGATTGAGTTCCCTTACTCTTATTGGTATATATGTAAAGTATTTTACATTTTTGATCCTCAAAAATGGAGAAAATTCTTTCGTTTATATCTTCCTGGAGTTTAGTTTCATTCAAATTCTCAAGATTGTGTATATCTACTATCTCTTTATTTTTGGTTTATTTTTCTCTTCAATAGCTATATCTACATCTATTTTGGTTTTTAATACTTCTAATACTTCGTCTACACTTTTTTTATCATTGCACGTTATAAATATTTCATCGGTTTTTTCTCTTTCTGTTATCTTGTTTATTTGGATGTTTTTATTTTTAATTAGATAATGACTTACTTTTTTGTAATTTCATTCAATGTTCCATTTTTCTTAGTTTTTTTATCACTATTCTTGGAGGTTTTGTTGATTTTTGTGTATTTCCAGTAGTTATTTCTGCATAAGCATAAGTTCTGCATAAGTTAACAATTGTTAACACCTTTGGTAGCTTTGATAGCTTATCTGGCATCGCTATTCTTAATAAGGCCCCATACCCAAGTTAAAATTCATTTCATTTTGGTCTTATATTGAGACTGCGGTAGATGTATTTGTTATCCAGCATTGATAAACTTAATGGTAAACAAAGAAGATATTGAGCTTGAAGGAAATAGTCCTTAAACTCAGCAGATTAATGCTGATGTAATCGATGAACTCTATAAGTTAATATGAACCTTAGCATTTGCATTAATAAAATTATATAATGAACGAAAAATTAAAATTTATATTGTGTTTATGCGAATTAAAAAATAGAGTTACTTGGCTATTTATCACATGATTTCACAACTTTCTATTGTTTGCATTAGAAATTTGTAAGTTTATCAGTGCAATAGAATTATGTGATATTAAAATTGATCAATTATAATAGTATTCTTAAATTTTTTAAATTTATAGTAATATTTTTGACTTAATTAAAAAACATTGCAATATTGCTTGTTTAATTATTATTGATTTTATATATAAGCATACGTGTCTGCATTTTACTTTTTTTAAAGTTATTTTTTTAAGCAGATATATAATACATTACAAATAAGTAATCCAGCAGAGGAAAAACTTCCTGTTCGCTGGTCTGGCTCGATATAAACTGAAATACTTAAAATCTAATTACTTATCTAATCAATTAAATCTAATTACTTATGACTATAGTTGAATGTTGAAAAATGCAAAAGTGCACCTCATGACTTGAGCCTAGTAACTTCGTTACTAAGTAAAATCAGATGTGTAAATTTGCATGTGATAGTTAGTTTAATTCTCATTTCTTCACCAATATGTAATTAACATAGAACTTGCTTTCGCGTACTTTTCCGTTGATGCATTCCTACTTCTCTTTTAGATTTCTTTCTCAAAGTTGTTAAGCCTTACTGGACGTGTAAGTCCAGCTGCACAAGTAACCCTATAATGAGGAAACATGTCTCGATGTTGAAGGGCAGAATCACATTTACATGTTGATGTAAAAACAATGCCATCTAACACAATGATGTCTTTGTATTTTGGGTGTCTTAAAATCGGTTGCATCGAATTTTTAAATGTTTGTGAGCCTCTTATTCCTCTATTGAAATATAATAAAGCTTTATTGTTTCCTAAATAATTGATGTCGCCATATGACATTCTATAATTATTATTTGTTTCAATCTTGTTTCCTGGAGGTTTGGACTAGTTTTAGTTAAAATTTTCTTTGTATTATTTTCTCGTCAATTTTTGAGAAAACTGTTTCAATTTGTTCGTGTTCTATTTTGATGTCATCTTTGTCAATCTTGATGGTCTGATCTTCTTTTACGTAGTGTGTATGCTTAATACCTTTTAACTTGGTATTAAGACAATACATGCATCTTGTAACTAAATTTTTCATAGTTGTTAAAATTTGTATTATATATTTAGCAATTAGTTTTGTTATTTTTATGTATTTTTCACTATTTAATGTGGTTATTTTATCCATATTGTAATTAATCATTCTTTGGTCAGAGCGAGAATGATAAAGTTGGCATTTATTTTTTGAACATAGATATGTTCTCGCATCTAGTAGCAACTTGACAAGTTTTTCCTTATCCTCATGGACATCCAATGCAGGATAATCAAACTTGATTGTTACCTTTTTTTTTTTGATGTATTAGTAATAAGTCATAGCTGTCCTGAGCTATACATTTTATACTTTTGAAAATTGAGCAGATTCTATTACAGTCTAATAATTTTCTTTTATCCAGATTTTTATTTTTATTGAGTATTTACTGGTTAATATTTTGAGATTGTTTGGTAGCCTATTGTACAGCATTATTTCTCTGATGTAGTTATTTTTTATAGTGATGTTTTTATGTCTTCTAGGAATTTGTATACTCTTATGTCTTGTCATTTTTTCTGAAGTTAAGTACTTTTCCTTTCTATTTTCCCTATTTTATTTTTTATTATTTTCCACAGATTTCTTTGGTTATTTAAGTTTTGTTCGACAAGTTTTTTTTGAAATTTTTTTTTGCTTTATTTATGATGTTTTGTAAATTTTTAACATAGTTTTTGTGTGTGGTATTTTTGATTTGATTGTTATGATCTTTTTTTCAGATGTTATAAAGTTTTTCTTTAGTTTCACATGATTTTATGATTCCTTTTGTTATCCAGTTATTTCTTGGTTTATTTTTCCTGTTTTTGTCTTTTTTATTTCTTTCCTTCGCTTTGTTAATACAGAATTTTATTTTATCAATTAGAGTATTTATAGCAATGTTTGGGTCATCTACTTGATATATATCTAACCAGTTTATAGTTTCTGCAGTTTTTCGTAAATCTTGGTAATTTATTTTTGTATTATTTTCTTCTTTTTTAATTTCTTTTTGAGCAGCTTTTATCTTCATAAAAATTAGGTAATGGTCATTGAATGGCGTTTCGAGTGTATATGTTCTATGTTTTAATCTATCAAATTGAAAGAAGAAATTGTCTATGCAGGAGCCTTTCTTGTTGTTGAAATCCGAAGGTCTAGTTATGCCATTAATCCCTGGGAAATATCCATTTTCTAATGTAGTTTGTAAAAAATGGTTTAATATGTCAATGTTAAAATCACCTATAATCAAATTATTTTTTAGCGTTTTGTTATTTTTATTAGTTCTTTGTTATCTAAAGAAATTACCGTTTTTAAAATTTTGAGTTTATTTATTTGAACTATTTCATTTATTTCATTTATATCGTCTCTAATATAAGTGACTACATCATCTGATTTGTTAATTTTACTTTCATTGTAATACATTCTGTAATTGCTGATTTTAAAGAATTCGTGGTGATCAAGATTCCAGGATTCCGTACATACAATAACACAAGGTTTTACTATTAAGTTGTTAATAAACACAAGTAATTTATTGTAATTTGAATTTAGGCTTCTAATATTTATACATAATATTATTTCATTGTCTTTTGTTAAGTATTTGTTAAGTGTACTTGTGTTGGGTATCCTGTATCCTTTATGAATAGGTCTTCTTCAAGATCTAAATTCATAGTTACCAGTTGCTTGCGTTGGCGTTTTCGGGTTTAGTGTTATTGATGACGATACAGTGCTCGCAATTTTTACTCTTTTGACTGTTTCGACCGCTGAAATCTTGGTTGCTCTGTTTTACCAAAATATCTTGGGTTGGTAGATAGTCTGGTGGATTCATACGTACGATTTTGTACATCAATACAGCCATGAAATAATCTCTCCCTGCATCAGTGTGTAGGCAGTCTAGGGCAATTCTGTGAGGAGAGACGTGATCATCCCTCCTCAAGCCCATCACGTATCTGATACAGGAGTTCTGCAGAACTTGGATTCTATTTCTCAGTTCCTGAGAAGCATCCAGCAATACAACAGAGCAGTAATCTACATCTACATGAGGGACCAGCAACGCCTCAGCAAGCCTTACGCGCAGAGCACGAACCCGCAAAAAAATCAGAAACAAATCAATTACTACTATCTAACAACATTGTTTTGGTTTTTCCAACATTAAGCCTGAGCGATATGCCATTCGCTCATATTGCCACAGCCGACGCAACCCGCCAAAGCCTCTCTATGCCTCCATGCAAACACTCTCGTGAAATCTGAGTATAAATTTATAAAGTGATATAAGTATAAGAGTATAAAGTGTGCTTGATGCCCTCAGAGTATAAAAGATGTCACGTATATCGTTAATGCAGAGACAAAGCAACAAGGGCCACAGCACTGAGCCCTATGGAACGTGATGACAGTTTGCTCTCAGTTAGAGAGATAGACTGATCTACACGAGCGCAGATTTAGAAAAGCCCATCAATCTTAGCCTTTACAGAAGACGAAAGGGTAAAATCGTGACGAATGCCTTACTAAAATCAAATAGTAAAAGTAAGGTAACCAGTTTCTTGTCGAGACCCATCCGTATGTCCTCAATGAGTTTGTTCAGTGCCGTCTCAGTCGAGTGATTCGGTCTAAATCCTGTTTACACAGAATCGAGGATCTTCGATAAAGTGAGATGCTCTTGCAATCTTTTCCAGCACCTTTGAGAGAAAGCCCAGCGCGATAGGTCAAACATAGACTCTCTTTTTAAGAGGAAAAACATGTACCCTTTTCTAAAGGGCCGAAAATTGGCCACATGCAACACATGAATTGAGCAATTCAACGAAAAGAGGCCCAATGACTGGCAATGTTTTTACTATGACGCTTTGCGGTATACCATCAGTTCCACGCGCCCGCGCCTGCGAAGAAAAGTGAGAAATTGTAAGGATCAAATCCTTTAAGCTGGTATTTTTAAACTGAATTTCACGCCTAGGCACAAAAAACTACAGAGCGCACTATCTGGACACCATTATCAGCGACACACCTAGAAATCTACACACCTAGAAATCGATAACGACCGAATTTCATACCTAGACATAAAAAGCACTACCTAGTCACGTCTATCAGTAACCCTACACACCTAGACACCGTATACCACCGAATTCTACAGATACGAAAAGCTACGGAGCACACTTAGACTTCATCATCGGCGACCCTATACACCAAGACATCGAGTACGACCGAATTCCACACCTAGAAAATAGTCGCAGGAGCAAAGTCACATGCTCTAAAAATCAACTTACATACCAGTGTAGAACAAAATTTTATATCATGAGAGCCTAAAAATCATGTCAAAGTTGCGATTTTTAGCTTAGAGTGGTATAAAATATTTTAAATAGAATGTTTATATAAAATTCAAAAGAATTTATAATTAACAATATTGTATTCAAATAAAAGTATAAATATGGTGAGAAAAATTAATTTTTAAGTCTTTTTCGTTCCAAAAATGTAATAATAAAAATTAACCTCTAATTTCATTAATTTTTATATTCCATTCATATATATTTCTTTCTGGATCAAATTTCAAAAATATGGTAAAAATCTTACAAATATTTTTTTTTCATGGAATTTTCTACAGGATATTTCCATAAGAATTGCAAGATGGTGTACGACATCACTGCCGGAACCAAAGAGAACAGCTTCTTATTAAGAAAAATCTGCGCACGCATATAGTAAAGCTTCTATTATGTATATCAGAGTGCCAGTTATTCCATGCAGAACTGACCTTATTTCTTGAGTAGACCTGAAGCACATCTGCCCACCATCGCGTCTCTTCGCGGCAGGTACCCTTGACGAAAGTGATACCGTCGGGTGATGTAATAGCGAAGCTGTAAGCATGTCCAGTCACATCCTCTGCCGCGGCGACTTCTAGGACTCTAGTCATGTCGATCCTCGACTGTGGCACCGTTTGCGGCTATAATTAAACAAAAAAAGTGTATTACGTTATTTATTTTATTCCATGTTAACTTTTTCTTACAAGCTTTACTGGAAAGTAATAGATCTCTTCCATTATTGTTTTCATAAATCAAGGCGCTGGTCAGCGCGTCACAGGCAAGTATGCGGCCCGCGGCGGCATCGACGACTGTTAATATATACATCAAAATCGGGGTTTTCTAACCTAAGCGAATTTTGTACCTTACTTATTTTATTTATTGAATAAATGATTGTAGCTTGTATGTACATCAAACTGAAGGTTTTTTAAGGTTGTATAGGCTATATAGTCGAAATGATGTTATTAATAAAAGTTATTAATAAGTATAAATTTCAATTTAACATGCGAGGTATACCTATATCTATCAATTTAATACCAAAATTCACATACAACCGTGAAAAAACTAAGGAAAAAATAATGTCAAGTACTTGAAAATTTGTATAACAATAACTAAATATACTTTAAACATGTATCAACGATAAAAAATGTATGTCATTAGCTATAAATGAAACAATTCAGAATTAACATGGTAAAAAAGGGCAAATTTGCAGCCAAAAGTTTATAAAATGAGTCTTCATATAATCAGAAAATACTTTAAAACACATTTAAATCAATTTTAACCGATTCCGATCTTCAATACTAGTATAGCTCTGTATAAAAATATATTTTCAAATCATAAAAGTTTAATTTTTAAATTTGACTAACTTTTGGATTTGATGGTATAGCCTATACAACCTTAATAAGCTTTCTATTAAAAAAAAGTGTGCGTCTGCAGCATATATCGTTCGATAATGCCAGCATTGTCAATTTTCGACTCGGCCAGATCATTTCGAGAAAATGTTCAGTCCGGCAAAATGTTAAGACTTTTTCGACTATAGAATCGTATAGGCGACTCTATACTTTGACTATAGCAAAACAGTGCAAGACTTTTCGGGTATAAGGTCGTATAGGCGACTCCATACTTTGACTATAGCCAAAAAGTACAAGACATTGCAAGACCCACCTGTTGAATGTGGAGCGTGGTGCGTGGTCTGCTTTCGTGGTCGTTCGAGAAGAAGAAAGCAGACGAGTTTGCTGTGTTTGATGAGGTTCTCATCAATTTAAGAAGTTAGTAATAATTAATTAATATATCTTCTTTAATTAATACAATTTAATTAATACAAATGAGGACGATTAATGTTATGTTTTATATTTTTTGTTCTTTTGTGTGTACAATTATCTTCTTTAATTAATTCAATTTAATTAATACAAATAAGGAGGATTAAGGTTAAGTTTTATATTTTTTGTTCTTGTATATTTACAATTAGCCATTTAATCCTTTTTTTCATTTGTATAGATAGCCTAGCTGTGGATTCCCTGTTGAAAAAATCCAGCTGGAATTCAGGTGGATATTCAGGTCCTGGATTTTTGCAACTAATTACTAAACATTGAATTTCACGTAGATTCGGTGACTTTATTAGGTGTTACCATGCGGATGATAACACTCAAACTGGGTAATAAAGCTTCAATATTCGAATTTTTTGTATTTTTACTAAATTTGAAAAAGCCAAAATAATTCGAATACTGCATTTTTTTTAATACTTCTTTTAACCTTTTTCCAGGCCGAAGGAATTGGGCAACGGTACAGATAAACCGTATATAATTTAAGGGGTTCGAGGCATCGCTGAATTTAAATTTGACATTGGATTTGCAAAATTAATTTGTTTAAACAATTTGTTTAAAAAAATTATTGAAAATTAATTTTCTTTACAAAATTGATAACGAAATCGGATTCTACGGGAAAAAATACATGTCATATAGTAGTTTCAATTGTTAAACCACATATTGTTATTAACTAATATTTAAATAATTAGTTTTGCGATGTGAATAAGTCCTTTAACGACCATACAAAGATGAATAAAAATACTGGTATAGCATATATTGACTAAGGTATTTTTTGATGCATAGAATTCAAATTTGTCATTAGTTTTGCAAAATTGCAAAATTGAGCTTTTTTGCAAAATAAATACTGGTTACAATTTTTAAAAGATAGTATCCAAAAATAATAATAAAATATATGTGAAATATAGTTATAT
>UELU01147568.1:0-22142 GCA_900490025.1 Megastigmus dorsalis
CTTATCAGCTAAAACTACGACTAATATATTACTATATATATCTCTTTAAAAAATATATTATTTCCAATACAAAAGCATAAAAGCAATAATAAAATTAAACAAAAATAAGTATTATTATCATTAATCATGCATTTAATGCCCCTATATAACATTAATAAGTAATTCTTCAATTATATATATTATCCTTAACATGTTTTTTCAACTTCTTCATCATATATTTCTTGTTAATATTTAACATTTTGAGATCATTAGGCAAATTATTAAACATTTTGATCGCATTAATAAAGCTATTCTTATTACTAACAATTCTGTTGATTTTTGGAAGAGGAATAATTTTGTTTCTTGTTCTACTATTTGAATTCATATATGTATTTTTCAAATAGTTGTAATTATATCTTAAAGTTTCAAATGTGTATAAATTTATTTTTATTTATAATTTTTATCAGTCTATTCTGTATTTTTTGTAGTAAATCTATACAATTTTTATATGCTGCTCCCCAAGCAATTCAATAAATTCCATAATTTATTATACTTAGAAAAAAAGCATAATATATTATCCTTAGAGTTTCTGTTTCCATAAATTTTGATATTTTATAAAAAATAAATATTAAATATTTGGTTTTATTAATTATATATTCTATATACAATTTGAAAATTTCATTGTGATTTGGATCTTTACAACCAAAGTTTTAAACAGCACATCTAAACCTCTAGATAAACATTGGCTCTGGTTGTGAGATTCATAATAATCGAGACATAATAATTTACATAGCGCATAATGAAAATGTTTTTTCCAGGTATCATTATACGCTATTATTGGTCATAAAATGCTTGGCTTATTTTAAGCTTAGATAAAAAGTCGTTTTTAATTTTCTAAGCAATTAATTTTCTTTATATAGACAATGTATGCAGTAGAGATAATTCTCAATTATATCGGCATAGATATTACTCTTTTTTCACACGAATTTTACTTATAAAAAAGGTACTTCGACAGAAAAAACTGATTCTTTTTTGCGCCGCATTAGCGAAGGAGAAATTTGAAAGAAAAACTTGAATTGCATCGGAAATGATTTGAAGAATGTGAAGAATTTGTTGAATAGAGAAGCTTAAAAACTATACAATGTTACAGCATTCCAATCGATCATTTGTTGCTGCCCCTTAATCGATCGCTACAATAAACTCGAGAGTGAAATCTCTTCATCACTCTTTTATGAAATGCAATAGCTTCAAGGCGGACAAAACACGTAAGAATATAAAATAAAATTTATCGATTATCGATTTCAAATAAAAACAAACAGATATCATTAAAGGTAGTTTTCGTATCGAATGATTTGAATTGAAGGAACTAAAAGAACTAACTGTCTAAAAGAATTTCACAAAGAGACTCGCGGCGATCCCACCGGCGGCTCAATCTCTCGAAACGCTTATGATATTGCGAAGTGGTTATCGCGGCTCCAACACAAATGATTAACACTGCGCAGCGAGATAGGAAATACAAAGAGATCCTTTATTTCTGTTGGATTCGGGATAATAAACGGCATACGCAAGCTCTCGCACGTACGCATCGATTCTCGTATGCTTATCTTTGACAGCCATCTAAAAGCACATCTGCACCTGCGTTCACAAACATCCAATGTACTTATAAACACCGAAATCGTGCAGCTAATGACCCTATGCGAACACTAATTACCTCTCGGAGACCCATGAGGCCCCGGTAATTTAGCCCGAACTGCACGAGCGCGTACCCCCGCCCCGCCGTATATATGCAAGAGCCTCCCTACCAGCCACTCTATAGAGAGCGTTTGCACCGCCTATAGAGAGAGAGAGAGAGAGAGAGAGAGAGAGAGACAGACAGACAGAGAGAGATTCAGTTGAGTTGAGCGGTGAAAAGCAGCCGGGGCTCAGTCGCGACTCGCACATCGACGGCGCCGCTTCGGTGTAGTTATAAAGTCCAGCCACTCTCGACCGGCCGCTTATTGTACAAAGGTTCGTTCGCCTCTCGTCTCTCACACTCACGGTCTTTGCTTCTTTTATATATCTATATATATATTGTCTATTGTCCAGTGAAAATTGTTTGGTGTGCTGTGCAGTTGTAAAAAGTGGACGAGAGGGTGATTTGTATACACATAGGACTTCTTTGAACCGCTGGATTGATAAAGCACAGTACGTATAATATATATAATGCACTTGATTCGATCGAGTTTTCTTTTTTGTAATTCCGCTTGTTTGTTTAAGCTTATAAGCGGTGCGAGTAAATATATTTTGCATTGTTTATCGTTGCGATGCTTCAAGTTTATATACTGTTTCGGTGCGATGTATCACTCTTTTTTTTTAATTTTGCGTCGCAATCAATTATTCGGTTTGCGCTTCTAAATGTGCGGTGAACGATTAAGGAGTTCAGAGTTCCAGGGATAATAAAAAGAGAGAGATTTTTGCTGTTTCAGTATTTTTACAAGTGAAATTTTTTTATTAGTTTCTCTGTGCGGTTACTTATGAAAAACGTTCGATGTTGTATGCAATAAGTTATCGTGGTTGACGGTGCCTAGTTTTGAATACTCAAATTAACAGTACAATTAGAAATTTAAACTTAAGATTAAACTTTGAAAATAACATTTTATCTAGGTGTATTTGTGCGCATAAATGTTTATATATATATATATACATATAAAATTGTGCTATAATAATAAACCCTAAAATGTTTTACCACAAATAATACTTTTAGTAATTTCTATGGTATACTAATATTTCATAAACTGAACTTTTCAGTTTTAGTAGCTCATGATTACTAAAAGTACACAGGGATTTAAAAACGAAAACATGCGATCTCATGCTTTAAAGTAGAATAACAAACGAATTTTATCTGCTTTAAAAAATAATCTAGAATTACTCATAGAGTATATAAATATATCCGTTTCATATATAAATTGCCTACGCTGCAAATGCTAACTCGCTCGCACTTGAGTTTCGTTAAATATTTAAATTTTTAGTCAACACTTTAATTAGTAGTTATTACTGTCTACTTTACGACAAGAGAAGCTTAAAAAATGATTTGGGTTTTTTCGGGTTCACTGATTGAGAGCTGGTGATGCGACGAGTCGGAAAATTGACTTTTGAAATTCACGAACAACTAGTTACGTCAATCAAGTTGTCATCGCCCCGCACTAACTTAATAAAGTGCGATAAACCCATGTTAATACAGGCACTCAACGTATCAAGATAAAACTAGATAATTTTACCGCGGAGCAATGGATTAATCCGAATGTTAAAGTAATTATCTTAATCCATTAAGGACGGGATGGACACTTTTTTCATACTATTTTCAACAGCTTTATATACTTTTATATCGGTCCTATGAAAAATTGATAATTAGTCATTTCTGATGTAAAATTGTCTGAACTTTCGATCTATGTCGTCAGAGTTGTAAGAAAATGCATAGTAAAAAAGTAATAATTATTTATTTAACAAAAACCACAAAATTACGAGTGAAACTTTTTTTTCATTTAGTATTCTTGCACCGAAATCGTCAGTGGATTTCGGTAGTTAGAGTAATTTTTGCAACCATATCAATTTAAGTGTTTGAAGTAATATAAAATTTAGTAATTCCGAATTATGTAGTATACGTAAATTTTTGCTACGACTCTCATTAATTGATTTAGAAAGCTTGCATTTTAAGCTTTAATTTCATTTTTTAGTCGACTCTGTGCGATTTTTTGAAACCAAAATATTGAAATTTGAAGATTTGATAATCTTAAACTACGAACTTGTAAGTTCTTATGTTGGTGCAAAACATGGAGATATCAAAACATGAGTTTTTTCTTGAAGCTGCGATATCTCGACTTAAAAAAATCATACATAGCCTACTAAAAAATTAAATTAAAGCTTAAAAGATAAGCTGTATAGAGAAATTAGTTAGATTTAAGGCAAATTTTTTCGTTAAATCGTATACTGTAAAAATACGAAATAGTACATATTGTAGGTATTTGACATTATTTCGACATAATGAAGTTTTGAAGAGGGTAGGTTGATTCGTAGCAAAACAAAAAAAAATTCTAGTTAAAGTACACATATTGTGTGCACTTTTAGTTGCGGTTTGGCTTCGATTCCGCGATTTTATTGGTGCGAAAAAAATTCACAAAAAACGAAACACAAGAAATTTTGTGCATTTTTTATTTATATATATAGAAATTTATATTTTTTGTATCATATAATAACAACGTATTTTTGTGTCAAATTACATGGCATCTTCATCTTATAACTTGAAAAACACTAGTTATTTTTTTCAGAAATTTTTGTACATAATAGAAATTATAGAAGTATTTTAACTCTATAGTTCATAACTACTTGTTTAATATAAATGGCGTGCAGGAATTTATTTATTGCAATAAAAAATTGTTCACTGAGATCATTTCATTCGCATCTAGCAAACTTACTATGATCGAGGTTAGTGTTCAATTAATATAAAGTACTATAAAAAGCAGACCAACTTTCTTATATTATAATTTACCATGGCTTAAAAAATATAAATCTTTCTTTTAAAGAAATAACAATCCTACAATTTTAAGTATATTCATTTGAATACTTGAAAATGTTTAGTAATGAAAATGGTTGATGTATACAGTTTTATCGAGGTACTTCTCGGAAAACTATAAATCGTAGTTTAGATAATAATCAACAATTGATAAATCAATAATATGCGATTGAACGATAGCATGCTTCAATTGATCGGACAATCATTTATGAATCTGTTATCAAAAAATATGATTTGGAATAGTAGATGATATTTTAGAATTTAGCTGGCCTGATAATTGTTTGCATAAACGCGATTTGTTAAGATTGAATAAATAATGTAATCAGTACTTATATATACACCGCTGTAATCAGAATCATGAATTTAAATCGTCCATTACAGTAAAATGAATCGTTTCTACGTTAAGTATTTATTTACACAATGCCGGTACTAAATTGTGCAAATGTAAAAATATTTATAGATAATAACAAGACATATATTGTAGTTGTCAGTATTATAATTTTCTAAAACTCACTCAAACGATAAAAAAGTTTTTATACATCGGATGTGTCTCGTCAAAAATATCTGTTCCCAATAGAGAAAAAAAAACCTGATATCAGCTGTAAACTTTAGTCCTCATCTCTTATCACGTACATTTTAAAATTCTTCGATGGCTGAATCTCAAAAATATACTAGATGGCACTATTCAAACTAAAGAGTGATTGACCAATGCGTCTATAAATATAATCAGTAAGGTAAATACTCCAATTTCTGCTCACATAATATTTTTTCTATTATAACTCTTATATTTACATTTTGTAAGTAATAGTTTTTAATTGATTATATAATTATATTTTAGCAGATGTTTTAATAATTTAGAAATACATTTGACATTTGTAATAACATAATAAAAAGCACCAAGTGAGTAGAAATAGGAACGTGAGTAGAAATTGCGGGACATTCACCTAAACACTGCAGCTTTTGTCCATTATTTCCCATTATTTCCATTGAAAGAATATTAAATAAATTCTTTAGAATTTTTTTGTTATCTGCAATCGCGTTATGGGACAGCGGAGGCCCCGCGTGTGGAGTAAAACGCGTACATCAGATTAAATGCATATGCTCGTAGGTTCTTTAAATAACAATGAAAATGTATTTATTTAAATATACGAACTTTGATCTGGGTTTTCTCATTCAACTCTTTCGGAAGCATAAAGCATCTAATCTCTTCGGAACCAAAGCCATAGAAAGGCTGTATAAGAATATATGAACAATTCAAGTATATTCACAATGTTAAGTCGAGTTTCCTCTTCTTCCAATAATTCCAATTACAATATACTTCGGGCCACTTCCAATATTAAACTTTCAAATCATCCGAAACAAACTGCAATTAAAATCTATATAATCGGCGAATATACGAAGAGAAAACGAAGAGAATCGCGGGATAAGAGGCGATGGAACATCATCGCGCACGAAGCGTTGAAGATGAGCGAAAGTGAAAAATTCGCCACGTGCATGCAGGCGTCGGCGGCAGCAGCAGCAGCAGCAGCAGCAGCAGCAGCAGCAGCGTGCATGTATATACGCACAATAAAAATCGCAACTTCGCCTTTATATCGTTCTCGAAAAAGTAAAAGGCGCGTATACGTACGTTACGCACATGTGTGCAGCGCGAAGCAGCTGAAAGTATATCGGCGTCATCTCCACTCACTTTCGTTGAGCTTCTGGGGAGCTCGCCTTGCCTCCTTGTATATGCAGTGCAAAGCTATATGTTCCTTCTTTTTCATTATCGAGCGTTTGAAAAGCGAATGAGAAGAAGTTTTGAATTTTATGCTACGGCAGCTACATTGATTGTGTGAATCTATTATTATTACCAATCAACTCATCGATACAAGGAATTCGTCTTAATAATGTATGGGACATTCCATTCCGTAATTCGCTGCGATTAGTTCTGGCGAGCGTCAAGTGCTCTACGATCCTCTCGAGTAGAATTTAGCCGATATCGAAAACATTATTCAGAAAGAATTCGAAAGCTCGCTCAAGTTTCGCAGGAATTTTAAAAAGTGTGCGTATACTGTCGAATTGAATTTTTATGTAATGCACTTAGTACTTTATATCACCTCGTCGCGTGGAACTTTCTTATTTTAAATTTCACATGCGAGCCAAGGAAGTATACCGTTCTTATATTCCAGCTTACATTGTTCGCCGAAACGATACAGGCGTATGAACCGTTGATAAAAATAGTTGTTCGGACTATATTTGTATCTAAAGCTTCTAGCATCGTGCGCAGTATGTATTTATGCGATCCATAGCCATCATCATCGTAGTGTATTGATTCTGGTCTCGTGAAGTTTGCTCTGCGGAGACGTACAAAGACCGTCTTTGATGATAACCATATACATCGACACGATTGATTTTCTCTGACATTTTTTTATATTTTTTTACATAAAAAATTATATATATATTTACGCGCGTAGATTTTGTTATTTCGTCGGATAAGCGATATACTTTGCCAATACCATTACGAAATATTGACAGTTTTATACGAGAGCTCCCAAAAATCTTTGTACATTGGCTCTATTTGAGCCACGCACTCCATTTGCTATGCAAATTTATCGGGCGGTCTGCTCCTGCGACCACTTAACGCAACGATTTTGTGGAAATATCAGCCAACGCATACGTTGATTTTAAAGACATAGATGTTGATGGGTTTGCCATTAAAAAATGTGAAATAATCGTATAATTTAAAGAGCGTCTATGAGTACCAACTCGAGCGTATTCGAAGCTCGTTTAAATCATTACATGCACTATTAATTGATTTGTCAGAAATCAATGGAGTTATACAGAGTTGTAAAAAGACGTTTCCTTATAGGAGTTTATTAATAGGGAAATTTCGTGAATGGCTATTGGAGAAATCGCTGCAGGATTTTATTGAACGTAAGATTTAACCGAATGCCGCTGCACAATCCGCGCAGTGAAATCTTAGCGCAATTTCCCATCTATTATTATTGTTATTTACCTTAGGTTTTCAAAACGCGCAATAAATTTTCCTCGCTCTTTCCCCAAAAGCATTCAATTATTACGAATGTCATCAAAATTGCGCACACGAACATAAATATTTATTTTGCATTCCGGTGTGTTATTGCGAGCATATTGTAATAAAAATAATTTTCCCATTAAAAAAACACGCTGCATCGTTTAATTTAAATAATAGACAAAAGTACACGCGGTGCGAAAAGATTGCCGCCGACAGAAAACCAGAGTGTCGCGCAAAGTGCAAGATATCCGCAGGTTCATGTGTGTACACACAACTCGCGTACGGAATTTAAATGCAAACACAAGTAATAAGATTGTACAAAAACAATGAATGTATGTACTAGGCGCGAGATTAATCTTATACGAACAAGCGCGTATACCCGTCGTTTTGTATTCTCCTAGCATAAAAAAAGGACTTATATACCATTGATTCTTGAAGGATAAACGCATAAATGTAGTAAACGCGATCCGATAGCTACAATCGAGGAAGCGATTTTAACAACCATATATCATCCTATAAATACGGAATCGTGAGCTGGAATTATACTGGCATCCGTCATTGAAAATACTGGTTTCTTTCTATTTATATATGCGAATCGACGGACGACCAAAAAAAAGGTCTTTCAACCCAATCCTTCAAAATCTTACATTCACAGTATCTGACTAATCAAATTGATCGTTTGTGTTTTTTTTTTTTCGAAAGCATCATCCACGCAAACAACATCATAAAAAAATAAACCCATACGTGTTTTTGGCTATACTCGAATATCCCTTATACAAAAAATAGCGCATAAATATTCCAACCTGCAGTTGTACAAAAACTGTTGTCCGCACAGCCGAAATGCGGCATCGAAAAAAACAGCTGTACTCGTAGGCGTACGACGAGACGGCCGCGGCATAGAGTAGAAAGAAAGATCCTTCGAGCAGAATTATATGTATAGCTTCGAGTATACAGGCGCAATTAAAAATTCCTCGCACGAGACGCTATCGTGCAACGCACTTTGCGAGCTGTTTACAAATAATCGCGCAAATTCGCCATAGCACGAATCTAACATTGGCCGGTCGCTAACTAATTCAAACTCGCTGTACTATCTTCTCTCTCTCTCTCTCTCTCTCGCTCAGGGCCACTCCTCGTTTCATTAATGGTTATCAGCTTCGCATTTTACGATGCCGCTTCGCTTCTGTTTATTACACGCTCCCTATTTCAAAATTACAAAGTGTATTTCTATCTCGTGCTCTCGTTCCACTTGAATTCTCTGTATAACGCGCAACTTGCTCTTTATTAATTCCGATCGTTACCGGGATTACAATTGATACACTAGAACACGGTATGCAGTGTCGTCGTCCGTAACATATACACCGCGAGTGCAGTGTCTTAACGAGTCGTCGCGGAGATAAGAGCTTTTCCAGAAATTTCTCCGCGCGCACCGCCGACCGAGATAAATTTGAAAAAAAAAAGTCAACGTACGCGGCACTGCAGCGGCAGAAAGAGAGAGAGAGAGAGAGAGAGAGAAATAGGGAAAATAGTTAATTCCAGTGCTCGGTAAGACTGGCCGCACGCGCGTACCCGAGGAATCGCGCAAAACTCTGTCATTAAAGTCAATTGAGCGTAGACGCGAGTTGCGCAATCGCTCAGCTGCTGCTCCGACCCAACTCCTATGTGTATACACACACATATACATGTTGTACAGCGGACAATTTTAAGCGACGAAACCATCGCGTTTCCGCGTTATTGTTTTCCTTTATTCGTCCGTTTGTTTTCTTTTTATCTTCACCCGAGTTGCGCGCCTCGCGCATGCAAAGTGTAACCGAGTAAAAGTAGAAGTATTTGAATGCAGTTTAACGTCATAATTTCCGCGAGTTCGTCCGAGTCGTTTCGTATGCACCTATTCGGTTGGGATGTTTCACTTCTTGGACTGCTGTTTGGCAATTACAGCGACGAAAAAGTTTATATACTTGTTTGAAAACTAAATTGTCCGAGGTGATTCGAAATGAACTGCACTTGTAATCCATTATTTTGTTAAGTGTAAATAACACGAGTCAATGTTTAGTTTGTAATGTATTTTATATTAATATTTTTAGTGTTACTTTAAACTCTGTTTGTTTTCTTAAATTTGTGGATACGCTTTATAGTCTTATTTAATTGGCAAATAGACTTTCATATTTGCACGGCACACTTATGTACTTTCAACATTAGCCTCAGGATGTTAATTATGCGGGAAAATAAAGTTTTAAGGACGAAAAATGTGGCTAAACTTATTTAAAAGTGAGACTATTTTGAATATTTTACAAAGTATATATGCGCCCTTGTAATATTGGCTGTAAGCATGCGCTTACTTAATTATCTCAATGTTTACCAAATCATCAGTAACTGGCAAGCTTTTCGTGTCTTTAACACTTTTTTAATCTAATGATTATTCTTAACATGAACAACATTACATTTTACTTTAATATTATTGAAAATTTTCTTGTAACAATACTGTCATTTCGCAAAGTAAATACTAATATTTATCATTGTTTTTAATCGATCTTAACGTGTAAATAATATTAAATAGTCGGAAGATTTTTATTTGCTATATAACTGCCTTTAACACTTTTAGTATTACCGTGTACAATTAACATTGATTTACAAGTAATAGATACGGTATTAATTTTTATCGCTCGTTAATTTATTAATCTCGCTGCAGTAGAAAATATGGCGTACTATTAAAACATCATCGGATTACTTTTATGTAGGATATTAATATTGCAAAGTTTTCCTCGTTTCGTTTCGAAATTTTCCAACGAGAATTTTACCCTCGAATTAGCATAGAGAAAACTGCTCTTAATCGAAAGGTGCAGGGAAAATCAGTTCGATCGGGCTTTGGACCTGTAGAATGCAGATATTGGCCAATAGTGAAATCACTTTAGGAAGCATGGATTTTGCACGACCTCGCCTAGCTGCGATGGATTGAAAATACTCATTTTACTTCTAAATAACAAAAACAAATGTTGACGAGAGGTACAATTTTCCAATGTTTACGGATCAATTAGAATCTGTGATGAACATTATTTATTGCAATGAATTTAGAAAAACTTTGTATATATACAACAATTTTAAATCGCAATTACTAGATTGATATACATTAAGTTGTTTATATCGAAAGTTCATATCCTGCACAGTGTAATCAAAATGTCATTACTAAACAAAGTTCGTATTTTTTTATACTTTTGCTCCAAATATTTATCTCCATCTGTATTGCAAATTTGCGTTTATTCATGCTTGATAAAAAAATTCATGTTCTTCCAAGTCAAGCGATATCAAGGAAGGTTTATCCCCGAAATGATGTAATATCAGAATAAATCGTTCCTTTTGAAATCCCAAGCTGATATTAGTTTAAAAAGCATTATTAAGAAAACGCACGCTATGCAGATGTTCTTTTACTAAAAGAGCAGATTATTAAGGTACGCTATAGAGAGCTGCACAAAAATGACAATGGAGTATAATCGTACGTTTGTTTTACGAGGGAGCTCCAATTTTCTCCGTCTACATTTGCCATCTCACGAAACAAAATTGTCCTGCGCACAGTTTCGTCTCTCGATCACCTTGATTCACATACAAATTCTCTTTGCCTGCACATACACACACACACACACACTGCAATTGTTGCTGCATTATCCTTGCAGTCGGTGCATTCGAACGTTGCGCAACTGGCGCGCAAATCTCATTTATTAAAGCCTCAATGCTGCGAGATATACCGAAGCGCCTTTTAATGAATAATTCTGGAAATATCGAAGGCGAGATATTAAACTGTGACGGTTTTTTTTTCCATTGGCTGTGACCTGAATAAAAAAGGCTAATTATTGTGCAGGAGGAAACTTCATTGGAGGGAAGACTGTATAACTTGTTGTTGCTCTACTTCGTTCGAATTTGGTTTAACGTGTATATGTGTATGCGTCTGGCGATTTCAATGCTTCACGATTTTTAACTGTATAAGCTGTTGATGCACAACCGGTGTGGATCCGTATAAATTAGTAACAATTCATTTTAACAATGCTAGAAATATTGCAAGTGTTTGCTCAAACTCGTTCTATAGTAGAAAATGTTCTATAGTTTCTACAAGTAAACAGACTCTGTTTGAGTAAAATAATATATATAGTCATCGTGCAATATTTTTTAGCACTTTACAACAAATGCAAAGGCGATAAACCTACTTGTAAGAAGACTCTGGTGTACGCAGTATCTATTTTTAACTCGGTTAAACGTTAAAATTAATTATAAGCAACTTTGAGTGCAAGTGAAAATGTTTATTTTAGAGTAGCAAATGCGTAAGTTAAATTATTTATAATCACTTACGTGGTGATCGTAAAAGAATGAATCCACATCATAGTTCGGCTTGTGTAGATATTTTTACTCTCGATAAATACTGTAACATTCAGCCGCAGATATTCGCTCCAACGATCCGTGCAAACTACGACCTCTCAAATTTGTACATATCCCGCTTCGGTCATTCACCGCATCGCCTAGATATAATTAAAAAATTATTATTAGCCCATTCATTCCCCCAATATACAAACGACGAACACCCGGAAATACAAAATATAGAAGAAGTAATAATAAACCGCATTAATCCACAAGGTATAGTCATTGATAATAATAAGTGCGACTCGTTATATTCTGCAGAACAGTCATGGTTAAGGCGTACAGCGGTGTCCTGGTGATCGCGGACGGGCTTCTGCTGCTGCTCAAGATACTCTACTGCGTCCTCGAGGGCGTCTATAGATTCTTCTTCCCAGGCGACGAGAAGAGAGTGGCCGGAGAAACCGTACTCGTGAGTATAATATCGCTGCTGCACAGTCGCACGTAATACCCGTTAACAACGCGCTTTTCCGCCGTGTCTGTATGTATATGTGTTATCGATCCGCGAATTTACTTATAGCTTATATACTCGATAAAATCGTTCGCTTAATAATAAAAATGGATACGCGCGTATGGACGTCATTGACTTCGGTGCAATGGACGGGCTTTTCTTCTATTCCGCTGCTCGAGCTCGGAATATCGTACGATGTGCAGAATAATTGCGGGCAAAGCACGATATGTATATTATACTCTTGGTCGCGAACCGTAGTTGGGTTTAAGCCTATTTGAGAATCGGAGGCTAAGATAGATTTGGTCATAGAAACATTCACATATTCAGTGATACTTTTTCTTAGTTTGTATTAATTTAAAAAAAAAAAATGCGTGAATAATGATTTTTACACGTTGACGCAAAAGCAAGAGTACATTATAATATATAATGTAAGATACTTTTTTGAAAGACGTTTTTCATTTAACTGATTAGTTATGTAAGCCAGGAAATTTTTTTTACGCATAAGCATTGCTTAGAATCTCGATTGAAATTGTTTAATGAAACGACGAAAAAAAATTCTCAAATCATTAGAATAGTATAAAATTATATATTATAAGTACGTATTTTAATGGATATATAGTTTTTCTTGTATTAACTCGTTAGATGCAGAGTGTCTTTTCTTTTCAAGTCATTATAAACTTCTTGATAGAAATGTGAACGAGTTTCTAGCCAGTATTTAAGCCAAATTTTTTGGAATAAGTTGAATTTTTACTATTATCTTTAATTTGGGGGTCCGTACAAAAAGTAGACATTCTTTAGTAAATAGCTAATGAAAAACTGAACAATGTAATTTGCGATAAAAAACATTTGAAAGTATAGTGTTTAATAGCTACAAAACATTGCCATTTGATTAGCACGTTGACCATAGTCAAACTCGTCAATTATACAAATTAAATATAAACTTTAAAAAAAAAAGAAATAAAAATACTTGCCATTTCTTGTTTAGCATAATAAGCATATATAGTGAGCCTCGGATATAATTTGATCATAATACATACAATACGACTTATATTTAAATCCCGCATCACGCATATTTTAAAAATGCAAACGAGCCATCGATTACTCGGTTAACCTTTAATAAATCAACCGATATTATCAGTTTATCGCATTACCTCACGCACATATCCGAATCGAAATAATGGAGACGAATAGCGGAGCTTTCGTTTTCAATGAGAAACGGGAGAGAGACTCTTTCGATTCCACGCGCGATGCGGCGAGAGCGCGAGAGAAAGAAAGTGAGAGTACAATCAATTTACGGGAATACTTGCATGCGTGTGTGCGCGCGTGCGTGTGCGCAACAGGTTACTGGAGCGGGTCACGGCATTGGAAAGGAGCTGGCCTTAAAGTACGCTTCGCTGGGGGCCACGGTCGTCTGTTGGGACATCAACGAAGTCAACAATGAGGAGACGGTCAACGAAATCAAGAAGATGGGTGGCGTCACTGCCCACGGCTACAAGTGAGTCCTTATACAGCTTTATTTGTATTACCATTTACCAGACACTTCCTCCTACTTATCTTCTATAGGTAGCTATTTTCAGGTAGCTCCAATCGAGTCTTTGGATTCTGTGCGGAGTTTCACTCGTAATAGGAAGACTTAACTCAGCTGCAGCTTTAACTTTTATTTTGTATTTTTTTTAACTTCCATCATTGATGAAAGACATGCTGCGATTGAAATATAAATACAATTTTGATCAAACTCGATTACTACGACTATTACGACACGTTCTAATTTTTGAGGCTTGAAAATAATAATAGAATAGGATTGAGTTTACAATAAAGTCCTTAGAGACCTACATAAACTGCGAAAAACTTCTCTAAATCATTTGTTTAAGAATCTATTATTTCATGAATTACAATATTAATTTATAAAACAAGATTTTAAATTTTTCACACCATTCAAAACGGATATCTTACCCGCGTAATCAATTAAATAGTATCTTTACATGCTTCGCAACATCACAAGAAATTTGAATAAGTACTCGAGTCCAGATAGATATAATATTTCACAAAAATTAATTTTTAACAATAATATTCATGTATACTATGATTCATACAAATCAAATTATTCTCCATCAATTCAAATGTAATGATAATTAATCATTAAAAAAACACTGAATATTTACATTAATTTTGTCATCGTTTATTAAACATTATTTTAAAAACAAATTGTAATATCATACTTTTAAATATAATTCGACGATTATTTGATTATTTAACAAGATGCAACGGAATGAAAGATTCATGAAATTATTTATTATGAAAAAGTAGTTTACGATTTGCAGTATCGCGCCACATCAATAGCATATCAATTATCCTACGATACATAATGCGAAGGCTGTTATAACTCCCAGCTGTATTGTAAGAGTTGAATGAATTTTCAAGGTTCGATTTAAGAATGCCGTGAGAATTAATAGCTCGGCAAACAGATTCAGATTTGAAACTCCAATAGATCGATCGAACTCGAGAGATTATTAAAATTAACATAAAATTAAATCGTGCGATATAAATTTTGAAAAGACTTGCCTATCCAGCGTAAAAGCTTTGAACTCACGATTAGCCAATACTTTAATGTACAGATAAATACTTGGCATGAAGGCAAGATTTGTTCGGTGGTATAAGCAGAGTAAATTTCTTTCATAGTAAAAAAAAAGGATCTATACTTAATTTAAAGACTTTTGTTTGTTTGTTAAAGATGCGACGTGTCGACCAGGGATGAGGTGATGCGAGTCGCGGACAAAGTTAAGAAGGAAGTCGGCAGTGTGACGATACTCGTGAACAATGCCGGGATTATGCCTTGCAGGCCGTTCCTCGAGTACAGCGCCGAGGATATCCAGAAGATGTTCGACATCAATGTTATGGCCCACTTTTGGGTAAATAATAGCTTATGCAAATATGGCAGAATCATGGCTTTGCTAGAAACACTTTGTAAGATTTTAGAATTGTGAATAAGGCGCATTTGCATTAAAATTGAATAAAGCCAAATTTCATTCATCGCTATAGTGATTGCAAAAAAATTAATGACAACTTTACAGATCGTGTAAAAAAACTTACAATTTTATTGATTAGTTTTTTTTTTATACAAATTACTTTGAATATTCTTGTAAAACATTATACAATTACAAGTTTCTACTGCAATTAATTTATATACTTTGGTTATATAAAACTAAATATACGTTATCTCCAGTCATTCGGCCACATGTAACTTTTTGGAAATATTTCATCTTATTAAAATTTGATCAAGTTAAAAATATTTGAAAACATAAGTATTGACGGAAAACATAAAATACAAATAGTTATGTTTCTTTATAGATGCTGCAAGCATTTTTACCCGATATGCTAGCCAAGAATCATGGACACGTAGTCGCGCTATCTTCGATGGCTGGAATCGTCGGACTGACTAATTTGGTGCCTTATTGTGCAACCAAGTTCGCCGTGAGAGGTAATAGACAATACCTAGCATCGTTAGGCATTCTATAGCATTCAAAATTTACATTTCTTTGGATCTGAAATGATGAATCAAACTGAAATATTTTAATTTGCAAATATATATCTTGTAACATTATTTATACTTATATACTTTAGAATATTTGGATCAAATATAGAACAAAATTGTTTTGGTGCATTATTTTCTAATAATTAAAAAAAATTATGAGTACTTTAATATTTAAGTAATAAAAATAAAGAAATCACTTTGTTGTGTACCTTATAACTCATCTACAGTTGGAACAATGGTAATACATTCGTAGCGCTAGCTTAATAATTAAATACTTCCATTTGTTATTTGGATATTTATTTATCAAGATTGCATTTTTACGATTTTTTAAATATTTTTTCGGCACTACGGAAATGTTTGAACTGTAGCGCATCTTTCTTATTTTATCAAAAACAAATTTATTAAACTATAAATTATTGAAAAATTAAATCAAATAAGAATAAAGCTCGAAATTAAATATGATGCAAAGCATATCAAGCAAGAGCTAGTAGCTAATTTATTGCTTAAACAAAAATTGTACGTATATATAGGTGTATGAATTCATATAGATATATTAATATCGTAATTTTATGTTCAAAGGCTTGATGGAAGCATTAAGCGAGGAGCTTAGAATTTCCACTGCAGTAGGAGGAACAAACTCCAACATAAAATTCACTACAATTTATCCTTACATGGTTGATACTGGACTTTGCAAAAAACCAAAGATTAAGTAAGTATAAAAATATTATTTTCTAATATAACTTTCTAAGTAAATAAAACTATTAAGACTTTTTTATTATAAATAATATCTGTTCGTATATATAATAAAAGAATTACGCAATATGTAAAGATATCCAATTTATTCGATAAAAATATATAAATTATATATATTGTACACTGATTTCGTCAAACTTTAAATAATTTTATATACGCACAATAACATATATATATATATATATATATATTTATCAACGAATTAACAATATTTTATTTCGCAAGCAGACTGGAATGTTGGACGCAAGGTGCGACTTACATTTTTATCGTAAACAAATTTGTTTTCGTTCGTTGTGATGTGTTCGGTGTTTAAATTCATTTAAATTACGCAATGTACATAGCTAAAATTAATATCGTATTTTTTCAGGTTTCCGAGCCTCATGGCTGTGGTTCCACCGCAGGAGGCAGCTGCTCAAATAATTCGAGCACAGCGAAGAAACGTCGCAGAGCAGTCGATCCCTAGTCATTGGCTGGGCATTAACTATTTCTTCAGGTTTGCATTGATATTGCATTACTTATATTTGTATGGATAATGATTATTATTAGCGCGATGGTGGTACAATTAAAAAATTCATCGCTTCTTTAGAATCTATGGATTTTTTTTACTCTTATTCCGCGGGAAGTACTTATCATATTTTCATTTGATAAAAAAATCATTTTCATGACATTCCCGCTCCTCTACAGGTTATAATTCATTATCTTTTTTCTATCTATATTCTAGCTAAATAAAAAAATAGATCGAAATCAAATCGTATAAGACATATTCATAATCATTATCTATTTTTGTTCACTTTTACTTTTTCGAAATTCACCCTAATATTATAAGCTAATAATAAATCATTCGAAAAATATTTATTTAAAGTCACAAAAAATGACTCAATATATTTTCATTAAATTATATTTAGCAAACCATATATTATTTAAATTATACAATAATTAAGTTTCATTAAAACGAGTTAAAAAGTGTAAGATTAAATTTCTATATAAATATTTAAGGGGACGAACACAAATATTTAGTATAATATCGGAAATGTGACTATTATTGGAAAAGGAACATTTCAAGAAAAAGTAAAAAGTCACTGCGTTACTCTAGTTCACCTTTTTCCATTTAAGAAAAAGAGTAATATTATATAGTACGACAATATATAACCAGCATTTTTATTCACAGAAATTTGCCAGAAAAAGCGCCGCGAGCAATAAAGGACTTTTTGGACAGTGGAGTCGCCGCTGACGACTGATGGGGATAAAGCATTCCCGATCGGAATCAAATTTTCAGTGCAACGTATATAACGCTCATCGCTTATCGAAGCATCAGCTAAACTCGCGTTACAAAAGAAGGAACAACAGCAAAATAAAAACGGAAGCATAGACGTTCACAAGACTGAAACATGGAAATGTTATCGTCAATGACGAAGATTCAATGACTCCTCGTGACATCGTTTTGATATATATACATGAAAAAAAAAAAAATGGAAGAAACTGTGAAGAGGAGCCGGACCCATTTTTTTTTTATCGATCGATGAGTGTGTTATTTAAAACTTATTATGATATACGCATGTTGTCAATTACATTATCGTTAATGAACGTTGTGACCAAACGAAAAGTATTTTTTTTTTCTTTTTTTTTTTTAACATTCGTTCTGTCAAGGACGTCGCGCAAATTCTTAAATCTTTAGAAATTACAATGGAATAGATGAACTAAGGCTATTTAATTTACTATTCTTATTTATTAAGTAATAACGTGATTTCTTTTTATTTTATAAGCTTACAGAATGCATAAGACATGTGTAATTTTTATTATTTGACTATTTTGAAAATTAAATGTTATAATAACGAAAATTAAATATTTATATTAAAAAGCAATATGGTTTTTATTTCAAAATTAAAACCTATTTTTTGATAACGACTCAATTGTAAATATAGTAAATGATATAAATATTAAATGTACGAGATAATTTATTAGCCGTATTCCAATTAATGCTTATTATAAATTCAATATAATATTGTAATTCTAATCAGGTATCCAATGGACTTACAAGTTCACTTGTATGTAACTTCAATAGCATTCGACGCGTTAAGCACACTTCGACTTGTTATTTTTATTATTTTGTAATTGTTTATTACGTGAACCAATTGCAATTATATACATTATATATCATATAAAATTTTGATTTTTTCGAACTTATTTATCCACGTTATCACTTAATATTACGTGTATGCGAGTGTTCTATAGTGTAGATAAAAAACGCAGTGAAAGAAAGAAAATTTACTCAATAGTTATTGTTCTTTAAAAAATACGTACAGTATTTTATAGGCGCAGGGCAAGAACTCTTTTGTACTTTTTGGTGCATTCAGTAAACGAATGACCAATAAACGTATTCCCAAAGAAACGTGCTTTTTCATATTTGTTAACAAAATTCAATCCTATTGAAATTTTTACGAAATATAAATAAATAAAATGTCTAAGTAAAGGATTTGTTATCACAAATAATTTTTGTAAACTATACTTAAACCATCAAAACCTCGAAGACCAATTTTAGCACCAGCTAATCGACAACCAAAAGTGATGGCTTCTTGAAGAACATCACAATTAATAAAGTCCGTTTGACTTTTTTCAGAACTTTCAATATTATAATTCTGTTGAATTTCATTCTTGACAGATTGATTACTATTATCAGTACTGTCTTTTTTAAAAGCTAACTTTTCCTTATTTAAGTAATATAAAATTGCAGCATTAAATGTATCACCAGCACCAAGCGTATCAATAATCTTTTGAGGTGGAAAGGCAGGAGATTGAACAATACTTCCATCAGGAGCACGAGCCATTGCTCCTCTGTCCGCCCATGCACTAAATATTGTTGCTCTAAAATATATAGTCAATTGCTAACTATTTAAAATAAACAAGCTTTTTGGACCTAAATTTAAGGATTTAAAACAATTCCTTTTACACTTTGTTCAATACACAAATAAATAAAATAATAAATATTGATTAAATTGTTAATAACCAGTTTAAAAGACTTTGAATAATAGTATTTGATTTTTCACATGATACAAAAAATTAAAAGTATAGTAAAATAAATTAACTTACCCTGTTTTAGCATCTTGGCTTACATTCTTTAAAGTTTCACTCATATTAACATAGCCTCTACTTTTAGCAAAGTCTTTCGATACAAATGCAACATCTGCATAAGGTAATAAGTCTAATAGTTCAGGTCTCATTTTCTCTAATTCTACACTGATTGTTATTGGAAGTTGATGATTTGACTTATCAGTATTATCATTTTGTTTTTGAGCTAATGACATATTATAATTTTCTATATGTTGCATCATCAATAAAACCTCTGAAACATTCCTTCCCTATTTGAAATTAACATATATAGTACCAGGTATCCAATAAACATGTATATAACTTTTACATTGTATAATTGAAATTACCTCGAAATGTACCCAACTGTAATCTTCTAAATTGAGTTTTTCAAAATCTTGTAAAGTAATTTCAGTATTATTTTGATTATGATGAATAATAGTTCGTGATCCTGTATTCATACTCAATAATACCACTGATGTTGGACATTGAACATCTTCCATTATAGGACAATGCGAAAAATCAATTTTGTATTTACGCATATCATCTTGAAGAAACCGAGAAAATTGTTCATTACTCAGAATTCCTAGAAATTCACATGGATGACCAAGTTGAGATATTACAGTACAATTATTGCAAGCATTTCCTCCTCTTTGATACCTTAAGTCGATGCATCTGCACAAAATATAAATACATATATTATCATTAAAAAGAGCTAAATAGAAATAATAACATAATTTTGCTAATAATCGTAAGCAAAATAAATTGTAAAATAGTGCATAAATATAAATCTATTGAAATACTATTTTATTTTATGTTGTAAAAATAAACAACATGATAAGCAAGAGAATGATGATAAGTATAAATAACATACTTCAAACCTAATTTTTACAAAGTATTTAAATGACACATTTACCCAATAACAAGCACAGTATTTACGATTGATGTTATAAATATTATTGTTTTTGGAATAAGTTAATTACAGAGAATTTTCAATTTAAAAACACCTGTTAATTTAACATTATAAGTATCACTGCAAAACTAAATTTACCTTTGATCTGTGTCTTCTTGGGGATAATTTGTGCATAATTGCACAATGTCCAGGCAGCTCAGTCCAATACAAAGAATCTTTGGTTCATTCGGCTCCGGAGGAGGCGAAGTCCCAACAATTCTTTCGTAAAAAGTAGAAATCATGATTTTCTAACCTCAGTGTCTAAAATGAAACGTACACAAAGAAACAATCCTTATTCTCGAGAGCTCATCACAACTAAACGCGAGAATTCTTAATGTTGATAAGAAAAACACGGAATTACCCAATCGATATACGCATTTAAGCGATGAAGACTCGAGATTTCAAGTGTTTATAATGTATTCATTGAGATATACCTATCACGTCTGCAGTTTTGACAGAGATAATTTTGATAAGAAAAACGAAGAACAATAAGACGGTCGATCTTTGCTTTGTTATAAAGTAACAAAAGATCAGCTCCTCCTTCGATGACAAACCTCCTATTATCGTTTTTACGCTAATCATGCGATCTAGAAAATACTTTTTCATGCGAAACGAAACTTTGCGCTGTTATTTTTATCGTGCACAATATAGGCAAATGGCACCTATGTGTATGTGTATATATATATATATATATCATATATATATGTTATCATAACAGTATAATTATATATAATATATCACATAAATAGCATTTGCGCAGGCGCATCCGAGCTTGCGATGTATACTTATTTAAATCTAATAACGGTTTCAAAAATCTTGCGAGCTATACGAAACTGCGAGAAGACAAAATATGGGTAAACTTAATTTTACACAAATTATATGTAATTATTATTATTATTACAACCACAAGCTTGCAAATAACGATCGATAGATGCAACCACTGGATATATTTCGAAAATTTCACTTGCTTTATATTTGTAAACCAGCTACATTTTTGGTCAGTAGGTCAGGGCCCAATTCAAAATACTACATTAAGTACGCAACTTAGTGAGCGAAGGGGATTAAGAGGCAACACGTCACTCTAGAATTTTCAAAAAATTGATTTTTTTTTTGGTTTAAACAATAGTTTAGGCTCATAAAAACAATATCCAGTTGGTTTTATATAGAAATAAAATGTTTAAAAGGATCAATTCTCGATTTTGCCGCAGCGCCTTGGGGCGCGCGCCGAGAAGGATAAGTGGGCTGATTTAAATGCTCCTAAAACTTTAAATGCGTTTTTCTCGAAACGGCTTTTTTCAAACTGGGCGAACACATTGCTTTAATAACATTGCATGGATCGACTTATATTGAGTACACCCCAGCCTGCAGATTTAAGAATATGCAAAAAAATACCCGTCGATATAGATCTTAAGGGGACGTCGGAGTCACTAA
>UELU01147570.1:1084-11937 GCA_900490025.1 Megastigmus dorsalis
GTGTGTGTGTGTGTGTGTAGGGAGAAAGCGGAAGACGTTGGCGAGCGAGCGGAGCGTATTGAATAAGTATATAACCGCGAAGAGAAAATGGAGAGGAGGATGATCAAAGGGAAGTATACTCGCTGCATGTAGGGTATAGTTTCACATTTACATAAGCTTTTTTCTTTGAGCTGTAATTTTTAGTCAAATTGTGAGTGAAGCTTGTCTTACGATCTGTGGTTCTAAAACATGAATTGGAGAAATCTGATGCAATACTGATGAATTTTCAATAATTTCAATTCCAAAAACAGACACAATGAACTCTAGCTTACATATCCTGCTCCTGTCGAATAGCTGTGGAGAACAAAGTTAAATATTTAATCACATTTTATTGGATATACTGTTTATTCTCTTGATTGAAATTTAAATGCATTGACATTTATTCTCACTGTATTAAAATAGATTTTCATTGTTGAGCATAGGGTAAAAGTGTTCTCGCTATATTTCAGAGTGTATATTATTGACGCAAGAATCGACTTTACGTATCCTTCATGTAAAATGTACATAAGTAGAAATGGGCCGAGTTCAGCCAGACTGTATTTCTACGTCTATTTCAATCAATTTATTTTTAAATTCTGTATTCCCTTGCATTTAAAATCATATATTGATTCAAAGGTTGAAACTTTTAATAGATTGTCATTTAAGAAGTTAAAAAATAATTACTTTTCAATTACTCGTATTAGCTTAGTTTATTTTCTCTGACGCATAAAATACTGAATACAAATACGCAAAAAAAAAGTTTTAACAAGCTAAGGAACATTAATAAACTGACTATATTTCGTAACAAATGTATAGTTGAGCGTAATCTAGTAGCTACTCGGCTAAGAAAAACTTTTCATTCAGTAAACATTAGGCACATCATAATTGACCCAATCGCAATTGATCGACGACTTCCTGGTCGCCCATTTGGCTCGGAAAATATAAGTTATATCAGCCGTTTCGACGCGGTCTCTAGACCTATATACACCCACAAAGTGAATGCGGTAAAGCGAAATAGATGATCTAGAGGGAGCTACAAAGAGAAAAGGAGAGAGAGAGAGAGAGAATACGTCGAACTCGGCCCTCAGACGATAAGAAACGAGGCGAAAGGGGCTGACTCCTCTTCTTTATACGAAGCAGAAGCAATTGAAGAAATACAAGAGCGTCGAGTCTCTCTCTCTGTCTCTCTCTTTCTTATTCCTCGGACCTAAAAGTAAGGAAAGAAAAATGAATAAAAATAAGAGAAAAGAGCGACGCGCAGTGCAACGAAGGTAAGGAGTAATGGCGAATGTATCGGCGAGCTTCCGCTTGGCTTCCATTATTTTTCATTTGTTTCCCGGTCCAATGTGCCAGATAGAGAGAGAGAGAGAGAAAGAGAGAGCAACTACTACCATAGGCGCATGCGCTCTGACAGCTTCCTGAATTATTCATGTCGAAGGCGCCTCGTCTTCTCTCTCTCTCTCTCTCTCTCTCTCTCTCTCTCTCTCTTCCTTCTCATAATACAATTCACGGAAATCTCCGGGAGATCTTCGCGCGGCACGCGCCTCAACAACGCACGCAGCGATTTTTATGCCCCGCGCATTCAATCATACGAGCGCGGCGAACGAGAGTAGACGAGGAGGAAAAAAGTCGAAGGATAGCAGTAAAAAAAAGAGAGTCGGAGAGGGGGGAGCGATGCAGTGCGGTTTCCTCCTTGAGTATTACGGGATTACGAGGGGAATATCACACGATTGAACTCCTCGGATTGCGTGAGAAAGAGAAAGAGAGAGAAAGGGAGAGTTTCTCTCTCACTCTCTCTTTACCGCAGTTTCTCTCTCTCTCTCTCTCTCTCTCTCTCTCTCTCTCTCTCTTGCTCGCTAGCTCTACTTGTTTTCTGTTTCGCTACCCTCTACGCCTTTATTTCTTGCGACAGTGTCGCCGCAGTAAAAATGGAATGGAATATGTACTTGGCTCGATTCTTTTATTCCCCTCTCTCTCCCTTTTTGTTTTATATTCCTCGCTCCGTAAGATAGAAATCTATCTCCGGATGTCGATAGACTGCTTTCTACTTAATTTAGTACTTCTAAAAGGTTGTGTTTCATTTCGTGTCTGCACTTTTAGTGCTCCGATTGAAGGAAACGATTTTTTTTAAAGCACTTTGGGCCATTTGATCGGCCCGTACCGTTTACATTAAAAAATATCTGATAGTGCCAAACCAGGAACTTAATATACAAATAATGGATTATTACAGTTTCAAAAGAAGAAAATAATAATCTCATAATAAAAGCTAACTTTATTTTTAGCTTGATATCTGTGAAACATTTTTTGTTACAGAATTTCAACGGACCCCAAATGCAACGTGAAAAAGTCGCTCCTAAAAATAATCGTTTCTACGACGAGATGATCCGAAAGTCCGTATGTACAAGACTGTTACGCCGTATTTTTCTCTCACATTTCACAGGAGTGTCACGCGAGAGTCTTCTTTACAGGTACGAAAATCCCCAGTCGGCCCACCGAAGAACCTCCTTAAAAACCGTTATTCGCGACAAGAAACTAAAATTCCCGGAAAAACTCGCATATATAAATACGCGTGTATGTACTCAGCGAGCTATTTCGAAGGTAACGGCGCGTAAAACGCGGAACGAACGATCCACCGAATAAAGGGGAGAGGGAAAAAAGCCCTGAGAATTCGAGTAACAGCCGAGATACACGACAGGACCGCAGAACTAATGGGAACGTCGCGCGAAATTCTGCGATGTCGCTCCGTTACCTCACACTTTATTTTGCAGTTCCAGCTTCGATCATCTACTCTCCCTCTCCGTTCTTTGCATCTCTCTCTCTCTCTCTCTCTTGCTCTGTCGTTCCATCATAAACACAAAACGTGAGCCCGGGAAGTTTGACGAGCGCGTGGATGTAGTAAAAAACAGGGGGGGGGGGGCATGCGCAAGGGCTGCGTAATATTTTTCATTATGATCGTGTATACGTATAGTGGGCAAAGTCGCTGAAATATACTGCGATACCAGAAAATTGTATGTACAGCGAAAGAGAAAGAGACAGTGGGAGAGAGTCGTTTGGGCCGTGGACTTTTTTTTAAGGACTTCAGGAAGTGTCGGAACTCTACTACAGGGCGAGCAATTTGTTTCGTCTTTTATTATTTACAAACGTGGCCGCGAACTTTGGTTGGCTTGGTTTTATTTGCCTCTTTGTTGAACTCGTTAACGCTTGCTGTCTACTGGGTCTCTGCACGAGCTACGGCTATAAAATACGGGATTGAGAGATTCAGCTATTTTTTATTTTTTTATTTATTTTTTTTTTCATTTATTTGTAAAGTTTATTATTTTTTTAGTATTTACATTTTTAAGGTATTATTCAGATTTAGATAAAAGTTTCGAGCAGTTTGTTCCCGTTATCGTATAATTAACGAGCTACCTATACGCTTTAAAGTTTCAGTAGGAAATAAAAAGTTTTTTACTCGTGAATAAATCAAATCGTTATTCAACATTTAATAAATACTACTTAAATAATGTTTAATAATTTAATAAATACTACCAAGCACTGAAACTGGAGAAATATAAATTAAGGCTTCTATATCTATATAAATAATAAATTTTTACCTGAGAAATTAAAATGATTCTGCTCGAAATACAAATGAATCGAACCCAATATTCATTACATTTTGTTCTTCAAATAGGAGTTGTACGTATGAATAGCCAACGCATTAACAGTAAAAGGCTTTGTACAAGAATCAGCATTCAGGAAACTCGACCACGAACCGATTAATTTACATAACAATTTCTGCTATGCTGCGGCTGCAAATATCAAATCAAATAAATACATGTTCCATAATTTGTTTATTGATCACATCGTTATTTAAATATCATTTATACAGCTACTTCACAAGTTCGAATGTGTCATAAAACTCATTTTAACATTGTGTAATAAAAAATTCCCCTAAGGGACACACCTGCCAATTAATATATATATATATATATATATATTTATTTAATAGCAGCTAAGCCAATACAATTAAAACTTACAAACTGCACTAAAATTTTCAATTAAAATTAAATGTTTCAGCAGACAGTTTAAAAAGTTTTGAGTTCCAAGTCATGATCCGTGCAAATATCGAGTCGCCTTTCGCTATTTTCGTGCGATCAATCTGTCCTTCTACACTGACATTTCACTTGAATTCGATCGCTTAAATTTTCCAACGCCATAAAAGGCTATAACGACACCAGTGGAAAAGTAGAGCAAACAATCGAATTTTCCTCCCTTCTTTGTGCATATATCGTACATATAACATAACCTGGCAGCGGCAATATAACTGCAAGACATTCGAAGATTCCCAATACATAAAGTCTAAGTGACGCGAGACATTGCAGAGCCCAACTGAATATTCCATTTCTCGGGCCCTCCGCGAATTATCCGCGTGTGTCGGCAGAAAAGTGAGCGACAGTGTGTGTAAACCTTTTACGTCGGCGAATTAGTGCCAGCTGCTGCATCGCAAGTAAGTATATCCGCTAAGCTCGGATAAGTGCGGAAAAATGGACTGTTAAATAATGCACATCCTGTGTGGCGCGCGAATTGACTTTTTAATGCTTCACGAACTTTTACAACATCTATTATTGGAGCCTACTGTGTATCGAGGTTTGAATCGCGAATAAATGATATTTCATTTCGTTACCTCAATAAATCAACCATATGTATAAACGTGAAGAGAAATAGCGTATCACGTTTTGAATTCAGAATTATATAGTTACGTCTTTGAAGAGAATATTTATTGTCTTACCGTACTTGGCACGTATCCACTTACACGAGCTACTATACCTCCTCTTATACCCAAGAGTGAATGGATTATTTTTTGACAACATTAATTATTTCGTATCATTTTATTTACTATAGTTCCCCCGTTACGTGCAAACGTCCAATCATAATCCTCTTCCCCCTTCCCTCGAAAAATTTTTCCGCAAATGCCCATCAGAGAGAGAGAGAGAGAGAGAAGTAGCCAAGCGCAAAATACTTTACAAACATTTTATATCGTATTGCATTGCGCGACCTGCCGGTATCTCAAAATATTTTTATATTTTGAACGTTCTTAACGCGCAGACCTACCCCAGCGTTAAACATCACTTTATACCCACCGAGCACACAAAACAACACACGAGGACGAAAAACTTCGTGCTCAAGTCGCCGCGGCATAGTTGCATGTTTGAGAGAGCGGATACGAGACTTTGATGTCGCTCCCTCTCAATTTCTCTCTCTCTCTCTCTCTCTCTCTCTATCTCTCTCTCGTTTATCCCCTCTCCAGAAAAACGCCTACATTGACGGGGTGCGCCGCGCGTGCCTCAGTCTCTTTTAACGGTCCGCGAATAAAACTTGGCCACAGCAGCCAAATGCATGTATATGGGCGGAGGGCGCAAAAGTTAACTCTCTCCCTTTCTTCCTTTCTCTCTACCCTCGGCACTTGGGAAGGGGGGGGGCAAAGTACGCAAAAGTCGCCCAGTAGACCGAAACTCGCCAGCGGAATTTATCCACTTCTCTTCTTTCTTTTTGCCTTCTCCTCTATCCTCCTCCTCCTCTTTTTTTTTTTTTGCAGACAAGTAGCTGCAGCAGCAGCCGCTACTTTGCCCTCAAAGCTCGTCTTTCCGTGGTCGAGTTTCCTCAACGCTGATTCCCACAAAAATGCATAACGACTGCATGCGCCCGCTCTGCAGGGGCTTCGCGCATGCACACAGACTCGAGTTCATAAATCGGTATCTTTTATAATGTTACCTCTGCTCTTTCTGGATTAGCCTTATTCTTTTGGACTTTGACTAATGTTGTTTTGGTATTATTTTTTAAGGACGTTCTCTGGCATATCGATTTTTGATAGATTTTCTTTAAATTCTGCATACAAACGAATTTTGATGCGCTCTATTGATTTCTGAAAAATTTAATATACGTTGCCGTATTAAAAATTGAGATATTGAATTTCAAAGACTTTAACATGGGAGGGATCATGCTTGGCATGTATTAAACATATTGTTCGTAATTTCATAGACATTCTTATAGATAGAATTCTTTAAAAAACTAGTATAACTTCAAAGATACTGCAATTCAAAGATGTGCTATAATGTTACAAGTATCTTATCTATATTGTCGTATATTTAATTATATTTTAGTATTTTACGGTACATAATTAATATATTTTATTAATAATGATACCATTTAACGATGACAGGGAACGTTCTTAATCATCGCTACACTGCTAATTCTTCGGTGTCAAGAAAAACCTAATCAAAATCATTTATCCAACCAAAATTATTCTGTATAATTCAGTACCTTGCTTATCTATCCTGTATTTCCATACATTGACGAATTAAGTTTGTACATGCCAAAATATTTTATTAAAAATATTCGATTCTTCAGTAAATAAAAAAATATTCATATATATCGATGTTTATATATGTATATAAAGGAAATTAAGTTTCTTAGTTTACTTTTAAAATGGACCTTAAAATATAAAGAATACTAAAAAGGTCAAAACTAATTTCCAAATTTACAATGTTTCACAACTCTTCTTACTTATGAATGAAATCATTATATTTTAAGTAAAACTGCATTTGATAGACAAGCGAAATATTCAGTCATAAATTATGATCATAATAACTCATAAATTGTACTACTATCCATATCAGTTCAAAAATCTAAAACTACGATTGAAATACATAATTAACGATAATAAAAGAAGCGATTCAAATATATATCCAATTATTAGGTATCTGCAGGTAAACTTAATTCACGCAACTTTATATTAAACATTTCTTCTTAGATTTTCTCATGTTCCAAGGCTGGCGAAAATTCAATTAAAAGGCGACGGAAACGCGATAAATTATGTATCATTGAGAAATAAAACGAAGCAAAAAGTTTTCTCCCCCGGTCATAAATCAGTCGGGGGTCAGAAAATGTCGTCGCAGGCCGAAACGCGTTAATAATTTATAAAAGATCGCAGCTTATACGTCGACGACTGCTTTAAAACGTTCGTTCTCACCTATCCGAGCCTGTTAAAAGTTTTCGATGCGTCCGCTTGAAATATGAATTCCTTTCAGAATGGATCCTACTGACGATGACCAAGAAACTTTTCTTTTTTACGATATCACCTACTCTTACCCGTCCTACTATGCGGACCAACTCGCGATACACAGGTCATTCTTCCCTAATATTATTTCTTATTAATCTGGAGAAATTATGTAGATTAATTAAAATTTAAGTGGGAAACGTAATGCTCTGTTCTTCGAGGCTATTTTCCAATCAATGTATAAGTATAATATACTTTAGAACTTTCGTGAAAAGCTAAAATTAAGTCGCAACTGCTTTACATGAATTTACAAGAATATTCAATGGGTGGGAAAAAGTTTCTTGGAGTAGTAGGAATCAATAAAGGACGATTCGCTGCATAAATAAGTACCGTGCACTTTGCCCATCGCAAGAAATTTAATCATCCGCGCCATAAGCATAATCATTACCATCGCGCAACTATTTGCGCGCGACATTATCATCCTCCTCATGAATAACAAACGCAATCAATGCAAGCCGGGCACGGCAGCCCCGCAGCTGCACTTCAAATCACATCCGCCTCATCAATGTTTAATAAAATCATCTTCGCAAGCACGCGACTCCGACCCTCTCCATTCATTATACTGCACGATACCGCATCAAAAACGCATCAGCGAGACCTTTTTACCGAGCCTCTCTCCTCTTTTTCCACACCCCCGCACGTGCCCGTAAATATATTCAGCCTGTCGCGCGAGCAAAAGTTGTCCAGCGAATTTTAATGCGTCCGCGGTAGGAAAAGTTCACTTTCGCGACAAGAAAGCTCATCAGGGCCCATAGCGCGGAAGCGTTGCGGTTCATTCGACGCTCCCTTACCCACCCCCTAAGGAGCGGAATGGGCCTTCGGGGAGATTTTTCGAAGTCTCTTCTTGTGAACACAAGTTTCGAGGAGTTTGAAGACACTATGGGCTTACCGCGAACGGGGGAGGGGGGGAGGACACTTTTTTGTTTTATGAATTTTTGAGGAATTTTTCGAACCACTACAGGTTTACCGTGCAACTACGAGGGAATTAGTTTCAATTAGAAAGTTTTGCAGGGGTGGTATGCTCTCTACTGTTGCAAGAAAAATGCAGTAGCGAAATGACTATGTTGTTTTCTGTTGGAGATACTTTTATTTAGATTAGATGAAATATGCTTTAAATTTTTTCGCGGTGTTTATTCCTTGAACAGAATTCGCTCGCTTTATTAGATTGTTATACTGAGAATACTTTTGTAAAAAGAATTTGATTTTGTTTTTCAATATTTTCAAAAGCAATATATTAATGTACAATAATAATAACTTTTAATTACTGAATATTAAAATATTTCAGGCCCAGTGCAAAATGCAATATTGCACAAAAATAATAAAAATAAAACACGAGGTAAAAATGTTTGATGATCATATTCAACTTAAAACTGGTGTTCATGTAGATACACACAATATTTAAATCGCAATTACAATTATCTACATTGTACGTTGCCTGAAAATAGCAGTATTATAACCTTGAATGTGGCATAAAAACTTTATATTAAACTAAAAGCTGTATTATTATTATACCAACTGCGCGGTTAAGTACAAAGTACACTTACTCACCCCTATCGTATAAAATTGACGCAGCTTGGAAATTCCATAGTTCGTCAAATCCACTCTTGCTTTCCTGCAACAAGAAAAAATGTCATTGACGCAAAATAGTTTTCACTCTGACAATAATTTTTACATATATTAGCAGAAGTATTTATAGTAAAAAAAAGTTAGATTTACGATAAGCAACAAGTATTTTATAATGCATTTTTTCAAATTTCAAGATAGAAACATCTTTTAGAAAATGCAAAAGGAAATCACTTTCAATGTTACCTTCTAAATCAGCTAAGCATTCAGTTATATATTATGCATTTAACTCTGTGAAAGCACCTGTGATTAACTACCCTGAAAAAAAAAGTCGGACGTGCGGATATTAATTCCCTTAGCGACATAAGCGCGTAGTTCGCGATTAAAGGCGTGCCTTCGGCCCCTCAAACTTTCCGGGAAAGCCAAAGCCCTTGCGAGCTCATCCGGGTGAAAACTCGAAGGGCCGTAATACAACGCTAAGTAGTAAAAGATCTTTAAAGTACATTTGCGCTGCTTCTCTGCGTGCGCAGATGTGGCAGCTATTACGATCATAACATCATGAATAATATTTTTTTAGTGACGTGCAAAATGTATTTTATAACAATTTTAGTTGACTTTTTAAATATAAGGTCAATTTTTGTTTTGAACATACCTAAAAACAAACTAGGTATATACGAACCGATGCTAATTTCAAAGCAATTCGAACCCAGCAACGACTATACAATTCACCGGGTATACACTAGCCGTATAAAAGCCTTTTTATCCTCCTCATTTTTCTCTCTCGCGTCGCAAAATCAGCCATTTACGTGTCCCTCAAGACCTTACACACACACACACATACACACAGAGAGAGAGAGAGAGAGAGAGAGAGAGACCCGTACACTTTAACCGTGTCGACAGGCATATATATAAGGCTTATTTTGAAGTGGGCGTTAACGCGCAAGTGCAGCCTTTTAAATCGAGGATTATTAGGCAGGTAGCCGGGGGACGCTGTAGCGCGTATAACCGAAAAAGCGAGCAGAGAGCTGCTGCGCATAATATAAGGCGGCGTCGTACAAAACGGCGCTCTCCTGCCACATGTAGGCATTGTCGCTTTCATATATTTCCACAGGGCAGACGAAAAGGCGAGCCTCGGTTCCCCGTACGCTTAGAAAACCACCCGACCGAGTTAGTTTCCTACGTTTAAGTGACTATTTTCACTCTCTCTCTCTCCCTTCCACTCGCTGGGGAGGGGAAGGGGTGCAGTTTCGCGTGGAAAGACTGGAACATAATGGCGGCGGCGGCGAATAAAGGAACAGCCTTCCACGTATTTCAGCCTTCTATAGGGACTATGTGTTACTGTGTTAGAGAGGGGGCGAGAGATGCTTGAATTTCGAATTTTCTCCTTGACTCTTTTTCTTTTTTTTTTGTTGCTTTATGGAGCCACTTTCGGGGTGCTTTAATAGATACGAATTTCGCTAAAGTCGAGGCAGCTTCTTCATGATCTAAATGTAAATTCCAAGCTGATACTCATTGAAATCTTTCAACGTTCTCTTTATTAAATCACATAAAGTTAAGTTTTAGTTTAATTTAAATCGATCAAAGTTAGGACTGAACTTTTGTACACTAGAATTTAATGGAACACTTAATGATTTGGATAAAAGAATGCAATCATTCAAGTCTTGGAGCTTTAGGAATATCCAAGTGAAATAATCTGCAATTAACGTATCAATGTCGGATACCAGTTAGCTGTGATATATGATAATCGATACCGTCATTCACAAATGTAACGGTCGGAATGAGTTCTGCGCGAAATTTAATTTCGGAACCCCATTTTCCTGACATTTCTAATACGACCCGCATTTCCCATTCTAATTTCAGGAATATATATCAAACATGTAACAGACGTGATTAACCACAGTACATATCAGAAAATGTCATAATTCAAAATTCCATTGTCATCCTTTCATCTTTTATGTCTAATTAATATATTGGATTTCGAAGTAACATTTAGACGAATAACTAAAATTTTTATTAATTTTAAGTATCATTCTAAATCATAATATATTCAATCAACTTATTAGAACTACGTATTAACGAGTTTTACAACTTTTCTTTAATTTCCATAAAATCATCAGATAAATTTACACAAATCTACAACCGTTTACGGAAATTAGTAGGGAGGGTGGGGTGGGGG
>UELU01147570.1:11957-44601 GCA_900490025.1 Megastigmus dorsalis
CACGCAAGGCTGCCAAAACTGAGGGCGTAAAATTGTATTTTTCAATATTGGTATACATTAGGAGTTAAATACGACTGTACTCCTACTGCATCGAAAAACGCAGTTTTAGCTTCATCGTCAAGGCTCCGACTGCATTACGAACACTCCTCTTCGAGTCAAATATCATCGACACCGATTCTTTCGTTATTATATTTTTCATCTACTTGTATCCAATTACAAAGAATTTAATGGTATGCAATTGACGGTAATCTTAATTAAAAAAAAACTCCGCTCACAATAAGGCCACTCAGCTTAGGTAGCCATTCACGTAAAGTAGAATCATCCAGGATTGGCTCGTTATAAGGCCGGCTATTCTTTTCTCCCGCTCAAGTAATGGCTGCAGAGCCGGGTATATATAAACTCCGCGTGAGTCCGTAATGCTCCGATAACGAATTAAAGCTAGACGCGTCCTTACCAGCAACGAAAACCATACCCAACGGCTGACTATACCTCGAGTGCATCTACTTTAACGCTTTTTAAAAAGAAAAAGAAAAAAGCACAACTCGAGTCGACGGGCGCGAGCACGATTCGCTCTTTATTTTTGCCTGTCCTTCCACGCGCACACGCTCGTAACGATTTTATGAGAGAAGAGAGGCGCAGAAGCGTGTAATTTGTTTCTGTATTTCCCATGCAAATTAACGTTATTCCGTCCTTCTCTTGCTCTCTTTATATATATGTAGGTCTGCTTTCTCCTCATCCCTCGGCGCCTCTTGTTTTCGTTGCGTTAGAGAGAGAGAGAGAGAGAGAGAGAGAGAGAGAGAGAGAGAGAGAGAGGACTGCACACTCTCGTGGAAGTTCATAGTGCAGCGACTGTTATGGAGGTACTGATTAAAATATTATTTTTCACGGCTATATGAACGCTCTCTTCTGCTGTTTTATTTCGCTCCTTTCCCCCAACTTTTCGACAATAAATAAATAAGTCGCTAATTCCTGCATTATTAATTAATGAGTATTTCTTTTTTTGCGCTATTTATTCAATTGAAATGCATGCTTTTTTGCATTGTTTACTGACTATAAATTCGGTACGCTGTTAATTAATCGGTAAGTATATATATATGCGTGTATTTAAGAGGTGCGTATTTCTATGCTTAACGTTAATGTTAAGTAGGTAATTTAAAGTTCACATATATTCTTTCTTGTTGTTCTATTATACTTTTTTTTTAAATTTGATGGTTCGAGAAATAAATTCATTGCGTCTTCACTTTAACATTAATAAATAGTATCTGAAATAGTAAGAGAAATAGGTCATTCAATCAAATAAACTGTAAAAACCTTACAAAAATAAAGGGCATCAATCCTATTAAGACTGTGATTCAACTGACTTTTAATTCTAAAAATTCATCACGCAAATACAAACAAATAAATGAAAGGACCGCGCGCTAATTATTCGCAGCGTCCTCCGCAATTCGTTAAAACAAACTGGATTCGCGAGTGAAAAAAACTTCATCAACTCCATACGCGCATTACAGAGACGATCGCAAAGTGCACTTTCCAGTTCGGCACAAAAGAAACGCAGGAAGTAAAAAGGAAAAGGAAGACCGTAGCAACAGAGGCAAAGGTTTTGACGAGCCGCAGCAGAGAGCGACGCGCCAGCATTGATTCGCGGCGCGCGGGAAAATGGAATTGCGGCATTCGGGAAAATGCGACAACGACGACGTAGACGACGACGACGCGGGTAGAAATAAATAGAAATCGCGTTAGCCTTTGCCCTCCTCCTCTCGTTGGCATCAGGGAACTTGCGCGCCCCGCGACGAACAAAAAAAAAAGCAGTAGCAGCAGCAGCAGCAACAGCGACGGCGAGAAAGTAATTCGCTAACGCACCACACGGCCGACACACGCGCCCTGGACTGCAATGGGCGAGATTGGTGGAAATGGTATTATTCTACTCTCTCTTTTCGCTTTGTCGAGCACAAATCTCGTCTCTTTCGCTGATTTTTCGCAACTCTAATAGAGGAGGAATTTTGCGTGAGGCAGGGAGCCGGCGAACGAAGCTTCGCTACTTGGCCATTTTTCTGCGCGCCGATCTACAGGGGGTCTCGTAATGAAATAAGTGGCGAGAAAGGGATTGTGAAAGGGAAACTGATATTTTATTAAAGTCTAAGAGGATAATGGCCCTTTTTGTCGTGATTTTTCATACACGTATTATTAAGTTTGCCGTACACGTCTTTTAATTTTCTTTTCTTTATTCGAGCACTTTTATAGTTTTTACTCTGCTTTCAACGTTTTTATATATAAGTACACTATACAAAAACCTTTATGTGATTATGAATTTCCTAATTAGTCAACCAATAATTTCTTCATCGACTATTTTCACCGCAAATTTCTTATCAACATTTTCCCTAGTTCGATTAATGACACATCATAGTTGTGGCTATAATGAAAAGGTAATCCTTTTATTTTAGTTTTATGTTTTTTATAGTGAACCTATACACCTCCTTCCAGATGCGCCTTCAAGAGTAATTTCTACAGCATAATGTGAACCAATACAATATTCTGCTCCTGCCACTCTATAACGAGCATCGAGCATCTCATCGATGATCCGCAAAGCCCCGCAAAACCTCGCACAATAAGAAACAAAAAGCAATCAAGCTCTAACACACTGCGGCCGCAACCCTAATAAACAGAAGTAATTAATCGAAGGCAACAATTAAGGGCGGCACTGCCGGTGACGTATAACATTAAATCACGTCCGAGCCGGGGCGCCTCTTATTTGTCGAAACATCGCACCCGAAACTTCGCATCGCTATTTACATTAATTCGCAAGTGTGCAGAGATGGTGGGTGAGCAGGGCAGAGCGACATATAACCTTGAAACTTGGTACAGGGGGGGTGGACGAGTACACGCGTGCATTGCGAGATTGCTCGAGGGCCAGCTTAATTGGAACGATCTGCCAGCTAGATAAGCGAGAGAGAGAGAGAGGGGAGCGCAAGTCCGTTTTCTACGTCTCCTGTTTCGACTAATTACAAAGTGGACTCGGGGATCCCTCTCTCTCATTCTCTCTCTCCTGGTCTGTTACTGCTGGTGCTGCTGCTACTGCTGCTGCTTGTGGAACGATGTATTGCCGAGCACAAATCTTTGGCGCTGCCACAGAGAAGAAAAGTTAAGTTTTGGAATTTGGATCGAAGACGTATGAGCTTTGAGAAAAGGATAGTTTGGACGAGTGTATTGTATGCGGATATTACTTAAAGTGTGTTAAGGTGAATGTCCCAATTTCTACTCACGTCTCTATTTCTACTCATTTAATCTTTTTTATGTCATTACAAATATCAAACGTATTTCTAAATTATTCAAATATTTGCAGACATATTTAATCAATTAAAAAGAACTAATTATAAGATTATGAAGTAAATACAACACCTATTACAGAAGCAAGACTATGTGAGTAGAAATAGGGCTTAAGTGAGTAGAAATTGGGACATTCACCTTATATATTTTGCAAAATTTTTTTATTTAATTATGAAACGAACAACATTATATACTTATTCTAAGAAATTAGATCCGACTATCGGAATGAAGATATAGAAATAAATTCTTACTATTTTATGCAGCGATTTAATAATAATTTTATTCTTTCTCGTTAATTTTCTCAAAGTACATTTAAAAGATAATATTTTAGTATAAGTATATCAAATATGGTTTTATAAATTCTTCATTAATTGAGATTGACTTTAGCACAGCTTGTATTTAGGTACAGTTATGCCTGAATATTGTTCGATTATGAGTCGATTTTAATTAAAATTTTAAATTTTAAATTGAATTTGTTTGCCAAAGGCAGTGAATATTTTTGTGTAAAATAAATTCTGTGACGTGAAAAAAAAATACCTATAACAAACTTGTTAAGGAAGAGAAAAATAATAATGGAAATATCGTGTAATCAGGGATCACGGCATACACCGTAAGTAAAAAAATAATTTAAAATTTTGTTGTATACCTGCTTTACCTCGAAATAATAATGTGATTTCAAAATCATTGCGGTGCGATCTTAAATTACAATACATACATCTAAAGTTTTGGTACTCGATATTTTAAATTATAATATAATATTATAATCAGTCAGTAAAAATAAATATTCTTAAATATATTAAAAGGTGCAAGATTTACAGACGATGATAGTAACTATAACACTTAGATTCATAACAGAAAAGTCATCATAGTCTTAATCATTATTATCAAATTTCAAGGCCATAAAAAGATTTACTGCAATGCTTCATTTTCATGCTCAACAATCAATTGGAATACTTCAATCAATATTAGAAAAACCAATAAAAATCTGAAATTATTTATTATATTTAAATTTGTGTAGTAACCTAATCCCTTTGGATCATATTAACATGTAAACATCAAACACAAACTAATTATTAATGCACAACAACCCTCTAAGATATATTTATGCAAAGCGCGACTGAATAAATTACGTTAAACTAAACATTTCCCGTAACTGCACAGTTTTCTTTTCTATCCCAGAATATCGAGAGCTCAAGATTTTCTAACAATATTTTTCCTCTCGCTACAAGTCTACATTATACAGCAAACCATCTCTCCCGGGCGAGTCAATCGAACAAACCCCTCGGCTAAACGAACTCGGTGTGCTGCACAAGACTGACAAAAGGAAATTAAGAAAAGCTCGTGGCTTTCGCCGTACATAAGAAGCGAGCCAAGAGAATGGAAAAGAAATCAAAGCAGTCCGAAGAAGAAAAGAAGAAAAGAAGAAGAAGAAGAAGAAGAAGAAGAAGTAAGTCGAAAGGAAATTCGACGAGTAAACGCTCGGTACACGTCGCCGGGAGAGTCGGAAGTTTAAATAGAACAGCATTCGCAACTGAGTGAAGATACATAAAAGCTCTCTCAGGCAGAGAAAGAGAGAGAGAGAGAGAGAGAGAGAGAGAGAAAAGAGTTGATGAGAGGAGAAAAATAATTGAGGGTCGGCACGGAAGATAAATATATAAAAATCGCTGCGGTATTAGCCGCGCGCAATGAAAGGGCCGTCGGGCGTAAAATGTGTTGTGTGTCGAGGAGGAGGAGAAAAATCTTTAGTGCGGGCTTTCTCGGGGCAGTCCGCGAGTACATCTTCGCCGCCGCTGCTAAGTAATCGACGATTCGGACGGAGTTCTTTACCACTCGGTAAGCTTTTTCTTCTTTCCGCAATGCGTGTCGATTAGTTACTTTTCCGCTTTCTAGGCTCTCTACTTCTTCGTTTTATTCTTCTTCTTTTGTTAGGTTTATGAAATCGATCGAACAGCTGTCTGAGCTTTTTCGTCAACAGATTAATTCGCTGTTTGTGTGCGATACGGAATTCATTTACAGGTGTAATATCTTGATTAAAAGTGAGACAGTGATGTATGTAATACAATTAATTCGAGCATTTTAAATAGAACAAAAATGTTTAAAGAAGGCATGAAATTTATAATAATTTGATATTGCGTTCATATGCTTTTCGTATTCAAATTGTGTGATGGCTTTTCATTTTATTTTAACGATACTGATGTAAAATTATACGCATTTAATGTTACAAAATGTAAATTATCAATTTTCCATTATTCGCAGAAGTCATTTACTTGATATCTCCATAATGATATTCTGTTTTAATGAAAATCCCATACTGTCGAAAAAGCTCTTGGCACACTGTAACATCTCTTTATTAAAAGGAATGTTGAGTGCATTAATTTTTTGCGATTACAAGAACGTGCAATTAAAGCTACTATGGCATTGTGAAAATAATTGAAATTTTACATTACCATCCACTTATCGTAATTAACGATTGAATCTATAATCAACATATTGAACAAAGCCATCAATTACGTTTAACCAATCAACATTATAATTTAATACATAATTATCGCGATTTGTGATATATTTTATATATTTAGTACACAATTGATATGATAATTAAACCATTATCATTTCCAACACACCATAAAAAGCAACGAAAATCTGTGGATTATAAGGACTACTGCAATATTTAATGAAGAACATCGCAAATTACCCACGCGCATTTCATTACAAGAATCTCCCACTATGCACCGCCGAAAGGAACAAACTCAGGAAGCGTATTTAAAAACCCCACTTTCGCTCACAATCTCCAGAGCTAAAAAGCTGCAAGTCAAAAGTCTATGCGTCACTCGACGTATGCTCATCCCTTCTTAATGGAAAAAAAAGAGAGGGGCGGAAAGCTCGAGCTCGCAGGGTCGGCCCCCGCGTCTCGAGCGCAATTAAAAGCGCACTTCAACTCTCGGGCTTCCCCGACACACGGGGGACGATCCATCTTACGCACCGGCGAGTTTCTCACATCGTCCCTTCTCTCTCTCTCTCACACAGAGAGAGAGAGAGAGAGAGAGAGAGAGAGAGAGCCCAGTCATGCTGTGCCATACCGTCCGCGCATTTTCCCCCGTCTTATCAAGATTCCGCTGACTCAAGCCACTCGAGAAGGCAGAGAGAGTAGAAGGTTGGGGGGGGGGGAGAGGTGAAGCTGTAAACCCAAGTGCTTCGTAGGATCCTCGAAACTGGCCGTTGTTTACTCGTTAGTGGTTATCGAGGTATAGAGAGAGAGAGAAGCGTCTTCACGTATATACGTATACATTCGGCTCCTCCCGCCCTCTCTGCGAAACTTCGGCATTAAACACGCCACCTGAATACTAACGATCTTGGACTTCGCGTTATACGCGCGGCGTTTATATGCCGCCGATATTCTCCAAGTTTCGAGAAGTGCGCGCGCGCGCGCGAGCGAGGGTATATCTAAATTGCCGAGAGCCGATTTCCTGTGCCGCAAGTTTGCCCCGCAACAGCAACTGCGCGCGCAGGGAGGAAAAAATTTTCGAGCGCTTATAAGGGACGGTCCTGCTGCGGACATTCGCGACTCTCTCGCTCGCTCTCCTCGTTAATGCTTTACGGACGAGGGAAGAGATGCTAGCGAGATCGAGGGTCTCGCAGGCTGCATGGAATGTTGCGATGGAGTACTTTGATGAGTTACTAAGTGAATGCTGGAACTGCGAGCGGAATGTTGAGAGATTACTTCTCGTGATTTTTGTGACATTCGTGGGGGGAATGTGCAGGCGGAAAGGGGAAAGTTTGATCGAGTCGATTTGAAGATTCTGTGGTAATGGCATGAACGATTTTGGAACGTTATGTAATTACGAAGCAGATTCTAATTAATTGTGCATCTATATAAAAAATAAAATAATGATTTTGATATATCCGATAATTATGTAGACAATATGTAGACAGACTAGCTTTAATTTGAAAATTATATCTGCTTTGTACAAATGTGCGGATGAAGAGGATTCTCGGATTAAATTTTGAATTGTACAACGAAATTAGAAAATTCTCATTCGACGAACCTCCAAACCTTCATACACAATTGCGTATTTGCATGATGAAATTAAAAAAAAAAGGAATCGATTATTAATGCAAATAGGCTTCTGATCCCCAAGGACTTCCCTTGTAATCTCATGTAACAACATTGATGTGACGTGTTCCTATAATGGATCTTGTACACAACCTTCCTATATGCGCAAACTCAACATCGTTCCCCAAAATTCCTGTGTCTATATAATATCACTCTCATAAACGAAACAACGAACCTATAGATAAAATCATCATTTGCACTCCAATCTAAGTCCCGAAAAATCAACGCTACTTTATAGCCCAAGCCCCGTTCTCCAAATAGAGTAGACGTCTGTACACAAAAGATATCCGACCTGCTAGGTGTCCGTCGTAAATTTAAAATTCGCCTATTATCATCGGTAGCCAAGCCGTTCGGCGCGTGATAGACTAGAAAGCTTTTACGACGCTGCTGGTGCTGCTGCTGCTGCAGCTTCGGGGATCTGCGATCGGATCTGCTCGTCGTCGCATGGCCTCGCGCTGCTACTGCTGCCGGTTCACGGCCTTTACGAGCGACGTATGACTAAGAGGGAGATTTCCTCACTGCCACGCCGCCCGGCCCCGGCATAATACTCATTTGTGTTTACAAGCGCGACAACTGCGCTCACGGATTTGCTCTAGACCCGAGCAGCTCGTCGAATTTCAAATTTCGACCTTTCGGTCTTCGTGGTATTTCCTGATACTATATACTGTTTACAATGGATCAGGGATATTTCTATCTCAATGCGGGGGCGTTTATTTGATTGTTAATTATACAGGATGTTAACGAACAAATTATCACTTTTGACAGAATTTTTCGCTCTATCCGATTCCGCCAAAAGTGATAATCTGTTCGTTAACGCCCTATATATGTTCGATAAATGTGATAAATCAATTTTATATTCACAATTAAAAATAAAATTATTTAACGTTCCTTATAGTATACCTTTATAGATAATGAGTGCAAAAGTATCCCAATTAAATTGACATAAAATACAGATCCCCAATTTGTAGACTTCTTTTTTCACTCCCTTCCGCAGCAGATTCAGTAATCTGTACCCGCCACCAATAATATTCACAAAAAAGAAATGTCCTTGCCGTAAACAGGGAATATATTATACGCAGAATTCTTCCAACTGTGCACGCATTAGCTCTCTCTTGGAAGAAAAGAATAAAAAAAGAGCTGGGCCAAGTTCTCGTAAAATCCATTTCCCAAATCTCGCACGCAATGGGGAATCGATACCGCAAAAAAAAACAGTCACCAACTGCCAGAAGATGGAGGCAAAGGACTGCGAGCGAAAAAAAAGGTGAAAATTTTCTATCTTCCTCTCTAACTATCACGTGGAAATATTCTGGTGCTCGGGCATTTTATAGCCAAGGGAGAGCATTCGGAATCTGAAGCTCTAGCGAAGCGAGTAGTCGTTGGATTCCCCAAGCCTGAATATCCATCCGCTCGCTTCTCTCTCATCCTCTCTCTCTCTCTCTCTCTGTGTATGTCTCTCTCTCTCTGTATGTCTATATAGGTATATACTCACTGCTTCCTTAAGCTTTTACCCTTCGATCCTTGGCATCTCTCTTGCTGCGTAATCCCTTACCTTTTACCAGGCGACAGAACGCGAGCTTTCTCTCTCTCTCTCTCTCTCTCTCTCGCTTTCTTTCGCTTCCTTCTCCATAAGTGCAAATTCATGTTTACACCCCGACTTGCTCTCATTCTTTCTTTCTCTCGTTCTCGCTCGCATCGACTATGTCGTCCGTAATACGGTATCCTTTGGTTGTGCGCGGATTCATGCGCGCCGCGCGCAACGCGCTCACGAACCCGTGGAAAATCATCATTAGGCACGTTTCGAGCTCTCCTTTTTTTTGCACACATTTTCACTTACTCTTTTACACATACCACTTATTCCATTGGTTTTTATTTTTAATATTGTAAAAGATAAGCGGAAGGATTTGAGTTCTATGTGATGAAGGAAATTAATATCAAACTTTTTTTTAAGACGGGTAAGCTTTTAAAATGTCAATCTGATATGTATTAGAGTTATTTATAATTCTATTTTTGTGAAGTTTATATTTAGAGCTAAAAATTTACCCATGAATATATTTGCTTAATTGATTGAAAGAAGGAATTCAAGGTCATACTTCTGAGCTAGAAATAGTACCTTTAGCAAATCATTGGGCCAGAAAAATTCATTTAATATGTCTATTGTATAGTATATTATTTTTTTCTTGATTGGCCATTCAGGCCTTAGTTGACCAGTATGTGCCATAATCATTTTTCATAAATATGCTGACCTGAGACTATGTATATGTCAATACGTTTTAAGAATAACTGCAGGCTTTGTTTATTAATAAAAAAATTAATTGTATAGAGCGTAGAGAAACATTTTATTTATAAAACTCATGTAACCTTTTTCGTGCAAGGAAAGTTAATAAAATCTGAATTATAAGTCAGTGTCTTACTATATTCGTTTATTTCTACTTCCATGTATTTAAATATAGGAGCAACTTATTCAGCCTTTTTTAAAATGTTTTCTTTCACGTCAGGCACATATAACCATCTTCCTTTCTCAATTAAACGTGCAACAAATACAAGGGATACAGGGTACGAGTCCCTTGTACCTGAACTTAACTGTGTATTTTAAATGGAAAACACAACGTTAGGTCCAGACACACACATTTCGTACCCTATTCTAAAATTTAAACCATCTTAAACCTTTCATTCAACATTTTAATTATACTGAAATTGACATTACTCCTTTTATCTAGATCCTTCAAAGACCTCGAAGCAAATTCAAAAAAGACAATCTCAAACGATTTACAAAGGAACGCTTTCCCTAGCTAAGCGCGTTTGCGCTTTTACGCAGATTTTTGTTACTTTTGCACGCAATAAGCGCCGCTTCGTTCGAAAAGAAAGACATGGGGGCCAGTAAGAGCTAAAAAAACGGCGACAACGCGAAATTGACGGGGCAATTGTGATGCTCTTGCTAAACGAGAGAGCCGGTGCGAAGGGAAACAATGACCTTTGGTAATTACTTAAAACGGTCCTCGTTCGAGAGAAAGTGGAGGGACGCTGGGTCGCAAAAAGTGCCGAGCCTTTGCCCACGTCATGCGTGTTCGAGCGCTCGTACCGCTTTTCGCTCTCCGTCGCGCGCCTCTAGAGTGTACTTCTCTCTCTCTCTCTCGCTCTCTCCCTCTCTCTCTCTCTATATATATATATATGCACACAACATATATATGTTTTTTAGTCCGAACCTTCTCTCGTAAATGACGGCCTGAATTTGTGGCAATTCCGCTGAGACGTAATAAGGAAGTCCGCATTTTTATGGCTTGATGTTTGAGGGAGATTTTCTTTCTTTTGGATTTTCAGTATTGCAATAATCTTCATTTTTTCGTTAAAAACTTGGAAGACTCTAAAAAATGATGTTCGCTTTTGATGAAGAAAATAAATAATCAATCGTTGCAATAATTAAAATAATATAACCCTGATAAAAAATTAACCAGAAGATATGGCCGGGGAGACATATTTTGGCCACATGTTACAGTTAATTTCTGACAGTATATGGCCATATTATGGTAGACTTATGTTAAGTGCCATGGCGTGCATGTTTACCTATTTTACATTGTAACCTTAAATTATATAAAAATAGAGGATAAGGATCTAACAAAAAATTTAAGCGATGTTAACAAATGTAAAGTGTTGGACATCAAAATATTGTTTTTATGTAAATTCTATGAAAAAGATAGAAAATAAGTTTTAATGTAATACAACCAAACTTTTATCCTTCCTAACCATGATTTACTCTAAACATATCTACTTCATTATTAAACTTCTGCAAAAAAAGCAATAAACTCACCAAGATACCCAGTCTATAATTCCTAACATCCCTCTCTCCGACACCAAAAAAGAAGAGGTGCGCAAAAATAAAAATAATCTCATCCTGCCTCGTTCCAACAATACCTCAGGATCTGTTAGTTTTAACAAAGCACTTAAAAAAAATCGTTGTACGCTTTGCTTTATACTCTCTCTATCTATCTCTCTCTTTTTCTCTGTCCCTCCTTCTCTATTTATATTTCCCTCTTTTTCTCGAAGTGCGTATAAAAGAAAAGTTGAGCGAAAGAGAGAGAGAGAGAGAGAGAGAGAGAGAGGGCGGGAGAGAACTTAGCACTCGCATTTTTCGCGCGCGATTCCGGCAAAGCGCTCGAGTAATTTCCATCCGTGGCTGACGCGCCGCTCGCGGAACGAGGAGGAGGGGTGGTGTTGAATAGTACAGTGTATATACAGCAGTTGGCCTGGACTTGCAGTGAGCGTCGACAAAAAGGACGCGCGCTATATCGCGGACGGGCGATTCAAAGACAAAGGAATCTTTCGCGCTGCGCGCCGCCAGCGGCGGACATTTTCAGGGAAAAAACAAAGTTCCGTATCAAAGAAAAACTTCGCACAGCTGTATATGTGAGGGTATTAATATCGTTCGAATTCTTGAAATTGAAATCAACTGTTTAAGCCGATACTTAATTCTAAACATTAAAGGAAAGACACTCCAAATTATTAAGAATGACTTAAATAGTAACATTTAGATACTAGTAAAGCGAGTATGAGAAGGTCTCACAAGGATGAAATCTCTTTATTGCTCAAGTATCGAATCGTACATTATATGACAGAATGTGCTCAATTTAACGCATGCGTCTGATTTTCCGTCACGGAGTTGTCATAAAATTTTTATTCCAATACTTTGAAAATTACATGCCTACATTATGTAAGTTAAACTTACAATTATCAATTATTTACAATATGCAATAAACAATTCATTGTACAGTCTACTTTTAATTTAATTTGTCGATAAGAAGAAAATGAATAGCATTTAATTTAGAATGCAAGATATAATGTATAGCACAGATATGCTCAACTTTTAAAGTATCAGTAATTGAATTTTCTTATGTCTTAACAGCCATCAAATTAATCTCAGCAATTTTATTCACCGTCCCAACTTTTATTACCGCGTTAAACAGATCATCGCATCGAATCGAATCCCAGCTGCAATAGTCCGCTTCGCTCAAAAACATTTCGAGAAGAAAAAGAAGATCCAAAAAGAACCGCTATCCTATCTCTCGCGAAAAAAGGAAACTGCACAAGCGCGCGCGCAAAAGAAGGTAAAAAGAAAAGCAAGCAGTACGGCCGAGACAAAGAGAAGTAGCAAAGACAGAGAAGGAAGACCAGAGAGAGAAGACTGTCCACGGTATAACGGCACGCGGTTAAAACAAAAAAAAAAGAGGAAGGGATGGAGGGAAAAGAAAGAAAAAGAGGGCAAAGAATCCTTCCGCGAAAAAAAGGGCGGAAGAAGTTGGGCAACGGCGGTACTCGCTCGTGAAAAGCGCCGCGCCGCGTGTTTATCTTCCAGAGACCGGAAGCATAAAATGAGAGGCAGAGAGAGAGAGAGAGGGGGAGGAAGAAAAAGTCGGGCAAGCGAAAAAAAAGACGAAGGCAGAAGCGGGGGAAAGAAAAAGCTTCGCATAGGGAGCTGCAAGTCGTGTGCGGGGGGAGAAACAAAATGAATATGCATCCCCCGCGTGGCCGAACCAACTCCCTCTCCTGATGAAGAAATTAAGCGGTCGGTGCGGTGAAGCGGGAGCTTCTGGTGGTTGGATTGAACGCCCAGCTCGACCACGAGTATAAGAAGATGCCAGTGGCTATTGTAAAAATAATAGGAATGGGATATATTATTTTCCTTGGGTTTTTGAATGATTTTAGTTTGATTATTCGGTGGTAAACACGAATCATGTGATAATTCATAGCATTTGCAGTTACTTCAGCAACTGACATAATTGTGTGGGAAAAACGAGTTAATATGAGCTGTTTTAAAACAATATTATTTCATCAGCAATAATACTTCTAAACTATTTTTGAACATACAGTAAGTATTTTTCTACATAACTAACATACAGTCATACAGTCCTATTTTAACAAAGAGTCTAAGTATTTTTGAACATACCTAAAAATATTTAAGAAAATTTCCTTTGAAAATCAAAATGAAAACCTCAGAATTTATGAAAAAGCAGCTTTACACAAAAAAATGAAGAGGAAAAAACTAGTGCTCTCATTACAGCTTACTTTAATATGTGAGTAACGGTTGCGCCCAAGGAGTAAATTTTTACTCCAAGGAAACTTAAAAAAAGAGTAAGCCTGATGAAAATGGGGATGATAAAAAACTTATGAGTGAGAGGAACGAGGGAAATGCGCTCAGTAGATCGAGCCTTGGAGAAAATGCGGAAGATTGGAATGAGGGTAAAAAAGATTGTTCAGGTGTGCTCTTAAGACCGAAGAAATAAACTCATCAACAAGCCAGGAGCTTACTTTCCCTCTCTCTCTCTCTCTCTCTCTCTCTCTCTCTTTCTTCTGCTCGTTTCTCTGTCGTGCCTCGCGGGGCTTTTAAAGTGTGGGGATAGGCGGTTACCCCTACGGGACAACAACGCAAACGAGTAGCACCGCTTCGGGGGTTAAAGAGAGAGAGAGAAAGAGCGGGTGACATACATCGGTCTCTTTCTCTCACGAGATAATTGAAATTCGCACACTCCACCGCGACGCTTTGGATCTCGGTTATCTTTTCGACGCTCGCTTCGACAAAGTTTCCAGCTCTTTAATTGATGCTTGCAAGTAATTTATTGTAAGGGAGGTCTAGAGAATCTTCTCAATTCGAAGAAGTTTTATCTCAGTACTAATACATTTGCTGATGACAAATCATATCAAATTTCGTGGCCGAAAGGATCATTTAATATGTGATTATTGTCTCCATATGGCGAGGAATAATTGCAACTTGAAATCAGAGATTAAAAGAATGCATCTCAGGCCACTTAGATATTATCATTAAAAAGTGTAATCATGTTTGTTATGCAATGCATTTATTGATTTATATATTTAATATACCACCATCTGACTACGTAAACTGCAAGAAATATTTAAGTAAATTTTAAGTTATGTGTTTCTTGACTATCTGGACCATTTATTGTAATTTGTATCAATTATCAAATTTCCATACGCTGGTGTCGAATCTATATCTATAGATATTCGAATTAAGGATAGGTGAGAGTTAAAAACTTTTACATAGAACATATAAAAAATACAAAAGTAAATTATAATAATCTATTTTTCATCATAAAACCAAAGAAAATCCTCAAATAGAAAACATTATTTTTTAAACGTTATACAATAAAAAAAACAAAATAAATTAGAAGTCAGACGTCAAAATCGGTCTACCAAATCCACAGATATATTGGTACACACACACGCACACACAAACAAATATGCACGAAAAAAAATCGATCATTTTTATGTAGAAATCCTTATAAAAGATTCTACTTTCGTTTTTTGAAAAAAAAACAAATATATGATTACAATTTTTTTTTAAAGAAAGCTAAAGGAAAAAAAAGAAATCAGTAATATAAACCGAAAGAAGATTCATTCAATAAAAAAACATTTTTCTACGTTCATAAGACGAGAAAAACAAATAAAGCTTGTAAAACATAAAAATGGTCCAGTCTTTTTAGAGATATGTTACACATACATATACGGGAAAAAAAACTCATTTTCTTACAGAAATACTTGAAATATGTTCCATTTATTAAAAAAAAATCACCAATCGGGAATCGAAACTATGTATTTTCAATGTTGATGTCTCGCTTTTTCAGTCACATCAAAGTCCGTTATCAAATCAATGTCTCAACCGTGAAACAACTCAGCTGCAAAAGAACCTTAACTGTCCTTAATTGTCTCGTAACTCAGTCTAAAATCAAATTTCAAAAACATCCGCACGAACCGAGATGGCCGAACGCACACATATTCATCGAGAGTTAATCAAATCCCCTATGAAAAAAGAAATAAAAAGAGAAGAGACAAGGATGAAAAAGGATTAATAAATATGCACAGGATTACCTAGTATTAACATTAATGCAAGACTCCGACATACTCACACACACGGGTAAAGTTATTCCGATCTTTGCCTCCTCGTTCGCGAAGAAGCAGCAGAAGAAGGCCGACAAGCCTGTCCTTTCATCAGCGAAATAAACGAGTGCAGAGAGAGAGAGAGAGAGAGAGAGAGAGAGAGAGAGAGAGAGAAAGTCCGAATTTGGGCGCTGTCGCTCTCCACTCATCGCCAACTCGCATCCCTTTGAGTCCCGCCTGTATATATGCACGTATACACCTGCCTTTATGTGTAGTGTAGAAATCGGCCAGGAATTGGAATCCCACGACTGTTGGCTCAATTCCGTTATATTCGCTATTGCGGTTTCGCGGCCACCACTCACTCATTCGTTCGCGTGGAAAAGAGGGAGAAACTATTGGTGCTCGGAGAGAGAGAGAAAGAGAGAGAGAGAGTGGGAGAGAGAGTCGGATAGAAAAGCCTTTCGCCCTCGGTTGCGGATCCGAGTGATGGATTCCGTATAAAGATCTGCTTGCATCGAAAAACTTCTATTTCGTGTTTGTAGGTCAGAAAATGATTCGTATTGAAACTTGAGACATCATCATATATATTTTAGATTTTCGTAATATTAAAATGAGATACTTTTGTTAAGGGTTTGGTTAACATAGCCCAAGCTAATCAACGATAATACCAATCTGTATAGCATTAGACAACGTACAAATAAATAAAATAAGGCTTTGAAAATTATTCTTTAATCAAAAGGCTATAAAATATAAATTTAACATCGTGACAATGTTGAAATTTCCATTCTGTGAAATGTTAAAAAAAAATCGAAATAGGGGAATTGTTAAAATTGTAGATCTTTTATGATCTTTATTTTGATAAAACTCGACGACGTCAAACGGTCACAAGGGCTATATTTATAAACGCAAAGTACTCTGGAAAAACCACGAAATTGAGATGTGCATAACAGGGAAAAGGCGTTACGGAACGTGAATTTCGTATTCCTCCTCGATTCAAATTTCCACGAGTGTTTGGAGCTTTTTGGTTCCTTTGATCTCTCATTCGGTTTTCCCTCCTCACGGCTTCGGTTGGACCACGAAACGACTTGTGCATTTAAAAGTAACATGAAGTCGAAATCAAAAAATCTCTATTGACGAAATTTTGTAGTCGCGGCCTTAATCTCTTTTGGAACAGCCGTTTTTCATTGCAATTTTCCCCTATTTCGCACTGAAGTAAACGCCATAAAAGCAGTATAAGGGAAAAGTCATAAAACTTCCATGAATAAATCTTTGAAAATGCTCTTTTCAATAGTCCAGCGATAAAAAAATTTTTTATTATAATTCTTAGTAGGATGAACATTTTCAGGGGATGAATTATTATCGGTTGCAATATTCGAATAATAATAGCTGAAGATTATATTTTGGTTGTGCATTATTTGCCTGCAGGAAACAAAAAAGTTATAGTTATGTATCCGCAGTTATTTCTGGATTTTTTAAATAATTCAAACTCTCTAAATGTAACTATAAGATTTTGATATAAGCTATGTATGTTTCAGTAATTTTCACAAACTTTATGAATAATATTAAAATAAATCTTTCTTCAAAATTAAGTCAGCAATGAAAAAAGAACTCGAATAAGCCAATAAACGCCCGACCGTATCCCGACTTTTTCTACTGCACTTATACGAATACCTCGAAATGCAAATGTAGAAGACATAAAAAATTATCCTGATTCTCGAACTCCCATTGCCGTGGACATTACACACAATATTACTTTCAGCTCCCATCCAAGCGAATTCTGCACCCCAACAAAAAGATATCGACGAGTTTATTTCCCGGAACAAAGATGGCCGCGCAACGGCAATTTAATCGGGTAGAACAAGGGTATCGCAGGGGTTTGCTGACGAGGCAATGCGAGCGCCGAGCAAGAAACAGAGTGCAAGAGCCCCTCGATAGTATAGCTGATGTCAGTTATATATATATAGGAGCGTCTCGACAATGCAAGCCGAGATTCCGATCTTTGCTGAATCATTGCGGCGTTTTAGCGAAAAGTATGAGCTTCGTATCACGCCAATCACGCATTAAGCATTTCATCGCTCGCTTTATTTTCTTCTTGTTATTTTTTTTTTCTTTTTTTTTACTTTGCAGGGAGCATCAGACCGTCGATACGAAGCTCGTCAAATGCGCGATTGCCTCGTGTCACGAAGATTTTTTAGTACGTACTTTAGCGAAGCATTGTGTATCTTGTGGACTACTTCTTGTTACTGATTGGATTGTGCCAGTTTATATATTTTTTTTCGCTGAGTACAGCCTCGTGTGATCATTTAGTATTTTAAGTTGGTTTGTTTAACGCATAATTTTATTATCTAAATTAAGGATATGCTGTAAATACTGCGCTCATTTATTCACTATACATTGTTTAAGTTCTTGGGTACATTTAAAGTTTGAGAGTATAAGTACTTGAGTTGATTTTAATGAATTTGAAAATTTGCATGATGAATTTGCTACGTACTTATCGTTCACAGAAGAGTTCCGATCTTTTCTGAATGTCTCATTAATCTTCATCTTTAGAACGAACATGATATTAAGAAAGACGGCTCCAACCACGTTATCGGATGTAAGAGCATTCTTTATAACTTCCCTATAAATTACAGTATCCTATACAGCATGCAGACATTAATCATGCAGGTCAGATATAATACTTTCGTGGTGTATGGATATATTGAATCATTGTTATAATTTATTAAATTTACAGATATTGTATTATTAATTTGTTTGCTTATTATTATCTAATTATTATTAATGTTAGTTGCCAACTAGTTGCAAGTACTTATTATGATTGAATTCATTATGAGTATAATTCCCTAGAATAAACACATTGCTACAGTAAATTCTGTTTTGTCTACTCCATGTTAATTCACTGTATCTATATTTGGAACCAAGTTATATGTTTGTCATTGAAATAATTATTTAAGTCTGCAAATAAATAAGCATCTTTGTAACGCATTATAGTTGATGATCTTACGATGTAAATGTTTGATTTCGGTGCAAACATCATGAATGCAGGTGACACAAAACATATATAATCATATTTTGCTACTACCCATTCAGTAACTTGATTAATAATTTCTAATATACCCTGTGCTCTAAAGGGCTAAATAAATTATTAACGTTGAAGTTGCACAAGTACGTTTATGTGATGTACCTGCATAGTTGCAGGAGAACCGCTAACTTTGACAGCTCGCCACGTATTCGTCGATTCCTGAAGCAGCATCTTTCTTTCAAAATGACTGAAAGACTTTTCTACTATGGTGAAACTTCCATTAAAGTCTATCCATTTTTGTATATTTATATTCAGTTTCATTTATTTCTTTGCTTATACTCACACGACCACGAGTCTTTTGATGGACTCTGTTCTTGGAGTATTTACTTTTAAACGCACCATTTACCACCTTCCAACCTGAATTTTTTCTCAAACATTTTTAGAATGATTCATGGTTATTTGTAAGACCATTTTTATCATTTTTTTTTGTTTTTGGTTTTTTGTGCTTTTAGTGAGTGTAGAAACTCATAACCCTATTATGGAACGTGAAATAATCCAGCTTGATCTCATCCATAACTTTATACTCTATAAATTTCTCAACGCAAGCCAGGATTGAATGGGTTGAGTACATTGAATTTAATTGCCATTTATAATCGATTTCGGCTAGGATCCCAACACTAGCCTCTATTGATATTACAAGGGAAACTTGATCTAGTATCATTTAGAGTGTAAATGGATGTTTAAAAAGGAGAAATGTTTAAAAAAAGGTCGGAATGATCGTTCCCTATGCTTAATACATGGAAGTAGAACGAGACGAGTAGGTTGCTTTAAAAAGACTTCATTTTATTCTTATCTCTATGGGATCCTCCTTTATTTCAGCTTATCTCTATTACAGAATTATTTTAGAATATTCACTTTAGAATAACACTTAATTCAAAGAGCTTAGTTCAACTTAGCAAACAATAAATGAGCACTAAATCAAAATCGCAGGTGAAAAAGGATCTGAAGAAAATAATCTCATGTACCGTTGTAAAACGATCTGCACGCTCTTACTTCTCCATAGCAGAACTGACGCCAAAAGAAAGTCATGCAAAACGACGAGATTTCCGTGTGCATAAAGCCGAAAGGAAGGGAAAACTGGAACAGCGAGCCGCTGCGGAAATGCAGCAGGAGGTTCATTTTGACGCTTTGCGTAGTTCCAGTGCCGGGAAAGCAAATCAAAGCGAACGAGCGTAGAAAAAGCGCCAGAAGAGATGAATTAAAAGGACAAAGTAAGCCCGATTTGCACCACGAAAAGAAAGCGGGAAAAAAAAACGGGCGCCGCGGACGCTATACACACGGAATTGAAGCGTCAATGCCGAAAAAACGCACGCCGACGTTTGTGGTTCGAAGCATTGCCGCGCGCGAGCTTTTTCGGTACTTTTCTTCCCTGATGCTCGTTGTTTTTTTCTGACTTTCCTTTTTGGCTCGATTGGAGCCTTCACTTTCGGCTCGCACACTGCTGACTTTTAGAAATGATTTTTGAATGAAGTTCAGAGGGGTTGTGAGCCTATTTCGCTTCGTTTACGACTAGTCACAACGAATTGTTCTTAAGTTAAAACGTTTTCTGTTTTGACATTGTTTTTAAATTTTCTTTCGATTTTCATCGATACAATATTGTTATTAAAATTTACAATGCAATATTAATATTGATTTAGCGAAAAATTGTTACATCAAAATCATAGAATTAAGATATCGAATAATAACTTTTGCGCTTAAAATATATATTAATGATTTTGTTCCTTAATTCTTTCTTTGACTATTGACAAATTTACGTGGCACATATTACAATATAATCTAACCAGCGTATCTTGACTTAATTAGAATAATAATTTCTTGACATGGCATATTAAATGAAATTGAAATGTTACCAGAATCTTATTAACATGAGATGTTTATCAAGGTGTACTAAATTAGACTTAATCAGATCGATAAGACAATAATTTGAATTTTTAATTTCAAGACAAGCAAAACGATATTATTCTACATCACAATATCAAATACATTACACTCTGAAAGTATAAAAAACTACCCTTACATTTCGCTAAGCATCGAACTAAGTTGTACCACCCTCAAGGCCATTAATCATTAAGAAGTAATGAATTTAAAGTTGATCAACTTCTAGACGCAGCAGACGCAACTCCCAAGGATCATCCCTTAAGGGAAATCATTTTCTTTTTTTCCTTCGCATACGTCTGTGTATGCTTTTTCATTCCGACTTAGTCTTTCTTTCTTTGGCTCCTTCTTTCTTCTCTCTGCCGTAGGCGGCAACGGCGCATCAACCATTCAGGGGAAGGCCCGCAATGCGGTTTAATTCCGTCTGATTTATGAATGAAACCCGCGCAAAAGTTGCGAGAGAGAAGTGAGCCGAGGAAGGCTACGAAGCCTCGCTCTCGTTTCTCTGTATATAGATATATACGTGTACTAAGGTTTAATCGTCTGTGTGTGTGTGAGTGTTTGCGCTCGTGTCGCTACCGAGCGTCGAAATTCACGGCGCGAGTTAAGGTAAACTTGCGACTCGACCAGAGAGTCGCGCGCTATACTTTCCAAAAGTTCATTTTTCATTATTTCTATTATCTTGATTGCCTTTGAGTTTGCACTCTCCTGTTCTTACTCTTCCTCGTTTTCTTTTAGTTTTCCCGGTTGGCCACTGCCACCCGTTTATTTTTATACCCGTGAGTTTGTTTCGCAAATACTTCCTATAGCGGACAGAAATTCTTGCTAGTATAAACTAAGAATACTGCTCATTTTATTAAGCGACTTTCATCAGCTACGTTAATGATCGCGTAAAAAATGTTTTTTTTTTAAATATATTCATGAGACTGGTGTCGTAAAACACTAGTATTTCCATAACTAGCCCATACTATAAAATATCTTATTAAGACGGACTTAAACTTACGTGAGATGACGGTACTAAATACAGCTTTGTGTACTGACCTGCAACAAAAAGAATACATGATATTTAATAGCTATTAGAATTTAAACAATACATTATTATCGTATATTATTGCAAAATAATTAACTATAATATCGAGGAACACGGTATAGCGTCCTGATGGCAAATACGATCTAATATCACAAACGACGCTTTCAAGGCGCATATAGTAACTATCATTTTGAACCTCTGTACTTAATCCCATTGAAAACAGGTACAAGGAGTAAACCTCAACAAGTTAGTGCTCGCGAGTCAGGCGCGGTAGTGTAAGTATCATATAGGAGGTAAGAAAATCAGTGCATCTCTAAATACATCCATAAGCACAGTGATATATCTCTGCGAGAGCATAAATGCATTTGCAACACACGTACAAAGGAAGGGCGTGCAACTGAACTCATCGATCTGTACATTAGAGCTCCCCATCGCTTACCGAATGTTATCGACTCTATTGAATGTAACCATGGAGTAAGCTTAAACACCATTGATATGATAGATCTTGTAGGTCAGAAACAGATAGAAATAAGTCAATATCCTACTAATACATTTCAAAATAGTAATTTTTTAATAAACGATAACTTGACACATGCGTGTATTCGCGTAACCGATTTAGTGTATATATATTACCGAATTTTTCCCTCCCGCCGCGCAGAAAGACGATCCTTTTCTTCACAGTAAAATAACGATTTAAAGCTGCAATCGCTCTCCCCCTTCCATCCGTGTGCTCGCTAGACTGTCGTTCGGCTGTCAGTATCAGATAATCGCGGTTCGCGTCACGACGATATTAAAATTAAAATTTTTCATTCTGTCTTGTTTGTCAAATTTTTAAATATTTTTTACCGTTATTACCCTGTGACAGTTGAGGAAAGGACGCCTCGTTTAAGGTAGTAATGCATACAGAAGTTCATTTAGACAAGCTGGCAAATCCCCGCATTTGACTAATGTGACGTTTAGAGATGTTTAGATTTTTAGACGTTTAGATTTTTCATTTATTTGTCATAAATTAATTTTTATATCCTGTAATTACATACATTAGAATTCAACCGGTGCGCTAACTTAATCTTCGTTGAGACGTTGCCACGTCACGGTTTTTTTTATATAAATTAATTGCTTGGCTCATAAGGACAGAATCATTCTACTTAAATACTCAAAATGTTCTTTAGCTGGTCAAGTAATCTGATGCAAAATTCCATTAAAATCTGAAAGTTATTTTTTTCACAATTTTATGAAATCGGTGTTTTTCCATAAAACTCAATGTTAAACGCTCGAAAAGAATACGTTAATAACTTTTTTCTCACGTACCCTAGATACACCAAAATTTAATAAGTAATTTTTACATTAAAATCTACCCAGTCAATTCCTAATGTTAATTTTCAGGTCCGCGTCTACAATGAAACAAATTGTGTTGTCATTTGTTTCCCAGAGAAAACCGTTTGAGAATTATTTATTTTTCTCTGTTTCACCATGTGGGAGTTAACAAAAAAATGGCTTCCACCATAATGTATATAAGTATTATTTATAAATCAATATTGCTTTAAAATTCATTAATTTTTTTAAAATACCAAACTACGGGACAGTCTCTTTTACTTTATTAAAAAAGTTATAAACAAAGTAGGAGAGAGGAGGAGAAAATGCTTAAAACGTTATATAACTTTGCCTCGCGGGCGGCCGACCTTTAACAATCGACGAGACGCTGAGCTTCCATTCACTTGCAGCACCTACAATGAGATAAGATATGAAAGAGCGCGCGAGTAAAAAAACTTTTCTTCCACCACGAATCTCGCGGCGTTGACTCATCAGAAATTTTAATTTTCCGCGCGCGCGCGCTCGCGGTTATGCATCACTTCCGGTTTCTACGCCGTTAGCGGCACACACTCGTATATCCCTCCTAATTGCTCGCTGACACGCAAAAGGTATTTCTATTTCGTCTTTATATATACGTTTATAGTTTTTGAAGAATGACAAGGGCCGGATAAAGGAATTTCTTGTTCAGTATACTTATGATTGTCTCGACTATTTTAGTATATGCATGCATCCGATATATTAAGTACATCGGAGTATAAATAAACAATTAGTTAAAATAAAATGACCTACTTATATTAAAAAATTCGCCACAATAAGAATTTACATTAAACAAATATATTTATTTCGCCTTTGTTGGTCATTATGTTAATGCAATGAATAATTTTCTTAATAATATTTGCGAAATTTAATTTTCAAAATATGGATTTTAATTTTTTTTTGTTATATTTATATATACGTATATTCTGGTTATTTATTTAGAATTTGATTATAAATTTATACTTCTAATAAAATAGTGATATCAAATCTCTTTTTGTAAATCAAACGCCTCGTTTCTCTTTACATGGCTATTGATTTCCCATAAATTTTTTGTGTTACTGGCTTGCCAATTCATGCTTGAAATTCTAAATTTCAAAACTTCATATACCATATCATAGGTAAATAGAATTGAAACCACAACTACCACATTAAAAGAAAAATAATTTTTCTATTCAAGAATGTCTTTATCATTTCTATATTTATCTTTTTATATAAATAAAGAAAGAATTCCAACGAGATTGAAATTAATAGTACATTTTTCACCAAACACGCAAAATGTATCATACAAGTAAACTTACAAGAGGACTTAAATTTCATTTAAAATGTTTTTTTAAACACTAAAAGATAGTATAATTTTTTTAGATTTAACTTGAAAATTTATTATGACGAATACAATAATCATGCATAAAAATAGAAAAAATCGCACGAAATAAATACTTTAAAGTCAGTCTCGACATCGTTTAATAAAATATTTTTCAAAACATCTTTGACAAAAATATTTTGAGCTCTAGAATGCATATCCAACCTCTTCACAAATCCGAAGCTTGAAAAAAGCAGCGAAAGTACCATATTACGAGCGATTATCGTTGCAAGGATTCAGCCTTACAGAGATTATGTCTCCACATGAGTCTCGTTCAAAACGAGCGAATAAAAATTTCTCACTGCAAACTTTTTTCTCCCTCGCAACCACTTTTGATAGCAAAAAAAAAGCATATGTAAGGGTGAAGAAAAAAAAATTAAAAAGTTTACGGGGCACACGAGTTTTGCACGCTCGGCTTAATTATTATGGGGATCTTGTAGCTCGGTCTAAAGCCTTAGCGCCACAAACTCTTGACGCTGTACAATCCTTAAGTTAGTCGAGGATTACTTAAACCTCGAGCCTCGACGGTGCTTCTAGTAGCATCTTGCTTATATACACCTGCCTGACTGCACTCGCTAGATCAACTTGGCAACTATCCGGGATGAGCGGGACAAATTTTCGATGGCTCATATCCCACCGGTGGCTCCGGCTAATAAAAGATCGTATAGCGCTTCCTTCGTATATCACGCGCTAATCATAGGGAGCATGAACGATTTGCTTGGGATGAAAGTATTTCTATTAACGATTATACCTTTTATCGGTGTATAATGTAAATACAGTTTTATTTGTATGTAATGATAGGAATTTATTTTATTGTAACGAAAAGTTTGACCAATCATATTTCACGATTATGGGATTTATTCCTTATTGTTGCAAAGAAGGACCGCGTCTAAATCGGAATAAAATGAAGACTTTAGAGGAAACGTATAAAACCTACGTCGTTACTTGAAGCATAAAATAATAAATTAAAAAAGAAATTAAATGAAAATCGGGTCTTTCTATACTCGTAGCTATTTCTACTTAGATGTATGGCGCATAGGGAGCAATTATCTTGGTCTTTTTTTAAATCTTTCCCTAAAATAAGGGGATAATTATTTTTTTAGAATAAAAGTCTTTTTATAGTCTAAAATATGATGGTGCAAATTTCATACGTTGACCTTACAATATTGCAATAGGGGTCAGTCAGTCGCAATCTTCCTTTACTACGCTTAATAAGATTTTGAATGGTTTATATAGCTATAACTCTTTTACTTAATTCGATCTAAATGTAAGCTGATAAGAAAGTTAAAATTTGTACGATGCAACTCTTAACAAACTTGGTCATTTACGTTTTATACGTTAAAAATCCACTGATACTTTTTCACGATATTAGACCTTGATTTTCCTCGCGGATTCCAAATTAAACGCACTTTAAATTCTCGACCACAAACCTATAAGAAAGATCGCATCAATCATTCCGCAGGAAAAGTGCCCGAACACACACACACACACATGAGACATAAATCAAAGTGGTCCGTTCTCCTCGATCTCATCAAGTACGTGGAGGAGGGTTGAAGGCGTACACACACGCACACACCCTCGACTGGCAATGCGCTTGGGCTTATATATATATATACATCGGAGCAAAGGGGGCGGCCGCGATCACGTCTCCCGGAAATCGACTGCAAATGACCAGCCCGCGAGCTACTGCGGCGTTTACCTCGGGCCTCTCTCTCTCTCTCTCTCTCTCTCTCTCTGCACTCGCTCACATCGACAAAGGAAATGTACACGTCGCTACGCTCTCTTGTGTTGTGCGCCTGCTGTACACCCATCGGGACTCTCGACTGCAGATGTCAGTTTTCCGTTGAAATGAATCGATGACCTCTCCCGCGCATATGTATAGCCACGTATACGGCGGACGAACGGCGAACTATCCAACACAGTAGGTATATAGGATTACCGCCTGCGCTTAACAGCAAAGGTTAGCTCTCTGCATATACAGGGAATGCCAGATATCGGCGGTCGCGATTCATTTGAGTCTAATGGGCTTTGGTGGATTTTGAGCTTTTGCGTGGGTGAATTGTGCATGGAGATTGCGGACCCGATCATATATATATGTGAGTATCTTATTAGGTACCTCTATATTATCTGTAAAAATCAAATGATACGTTTTCATTATGAAAGTGATCCAACAACTATACGAAACGTTAATTTTTCTCGCAATTGAGGATTTGAATATGCTCTATAAAATAATTGTTGCGTTTAGTTTGGAACGTGCAAACTCATTCGTAGCACTTAATCTTTGAGTAAAAAGCTCCATGTTATTTGAAAATGAACACATGCGAATTAATCAGCAACGAAATCCTCGGCGATTTTCAATCATTGACCTCGTGATTCTGAAAAGGCCACGTATACACAGACACACGCAGGCACGCGCCACCGCAATGCTCTTCAATATATATTGGCTGGGGCGATTCACCGAGAGAGGTCTCTGCATAATGCAGTCCTCGACGCGATTTCAATGCATACTCGATTTACCGATTCGTACATACGCATAGCAGCAGCAGCAGCAGCAGCAGCCTGCAGAGCCCCGGCACACAACACACGAGGTGGCGAGTCGGCGGATGTGCAGGAAACCCTTCGGCATTAAAATGATTTCGGAAAATGATATATGTATATGCGTATATATATATATATATGTGTGTGTGTGTGGAGTAAGAGGGATAGGGAGAATCGAGGGGATATTACACAGCCGTGCGACTCGAGGAAAGAGCTTTTTAAGCCATCGGAAGTGTGCGTTTCCGTTCACCGGGGCCGAGATTTGCGGCGCTCTGCTCTCTCTCTCTCTCTCTCCCTCTCTGATTCTCTATACTACAGAACGCTTGGATTTTACCACATTAATGCGCAGGCTTCGTATGATGCATACCTACATATCATGACTTATGCATTAGCAAAGTAAATCATTTATGAGCATAACTTTATTACTATTTGAAAAATGCAATTGTTAAATTATTTGTTTACGAATCTATTTTTAAACAGTATTTATATAGTTATTCCAGATCTTCAACCGAAAATAAGTACCATGGCAAATTCTTATAACAAGCAATTGAATATTTGGTAGTATAACAGATGCAATGTGATATCAAATAACTTTCATTGCTAAATTCAGTATTCTTATTCGAATCAATTATAACAAAGTCCTAGATAAAGCACTGAAAAAGCGAGGCTCACACTTCTGAATTGTTCGCGAAGATAATTGAAAGTGTTCGACAACACGATTGCATCATTAAAGTACAATGCCTTAGCGGAGTCAAACAATGCGATTTCCTCCGTGATAATGCCGTAATGGGCATGAATGCAAAATAAAATATCAGAGGGGTAGGCGAGGCACTCCAACTGTAGATACAGAGAAGGTAAAGACTCTAGAGGAAACGAAGAGCGAATTTCAAGTTCGTTAAATCCGCAAACACGTGGCTTTGCCGTTTGATACCACTGCGAAAGAGAAGCGAAGGGAAATATCAGACAACTGCAGCCGAGCGACTAAGCATTACTCGAGGAACGTTCCGCTGTTGAAGCTTTGAAATTTTCGGCGTCTATATTTTTACTGGTTATTGCGTAAATATTGCCGAGATGTTTGAAAAACTGTGGAGAAGCTTTTTGCCAGTTCTCGAGCGGACCACTTCTTGAAACATTGCGATTTTTCCTCGTTTTTCGTCGTTCAATCAAGTATTCATGTATTTTTCGCGAAATCTGTTGGCATTTTAAAAGTTGCCTTGTAGGTACACTTTAATCGCAACATCTACTTTAAAGTATATCAAAATAAATAATAAATTTAATGGACTGATTTTTGCTCTTTCATAACATGTTATTCTTCATTTTTTTTAAATTATAACCTAAATATATATTATTTTCAGAAATGAATTTTCAAGTACCTACGTATTTCAAAGCCATGCTTTCCCCTCCAATCACATCACAACACTTAAGAAGCTCAAAATTAAATCCGCTTAGCGTCAACAAATGAGCTGTCGAAACACTACCTTGTTATGCCAAAAAAAAATATTCAATTTATTTATGACCTGACGTTCGATTTTTCGCGCGAGTCAGAAGACTCCTCACGTGTATCACGCTCTATATACAGAGCGTCAGAAATTCCACATGCAAGCCAAGGTGCGTTCGTGGAGCGATAAGTACATAATATCCGGCTTGTCGTGTTTGTGTTTGCCTCGGCTCAACTCGTATAACTGACGGTAAAAGAAAGTGGGCTGCATACACATACCAGGCTGCATTCGTTACAGGCGCGATAAAATTAACTCCCGATGCAATTAATGGGTTAGATTATTACACCTTATGCCGTAAATTCTTTCGTCTTTCCGCTCGGGTGTATATTTATATTTATCGCGTACTCCACATACGTATTTGCAATGCGTGTACAGAAGACATTTGTTTTGTGCTTCTCGGCGGTACATTGTGCTTGGTTTTGTTATGAATTACTTTCTTTTTATTTTATTTTTTTTTAATATTTTTTTTTATTTAACGTCGCTCTATTTATGCTCCCACTTGGTGCTAATCAGCGACGGAGACATGCGATGTGTTTGTAAACAAAGCACATCAATTAAAATTCAGTGGTGCTCGTGTCAATCGGCCGCGCTTGGACTCGAACCCGGGTCCGCCGGACTGCGAGTCCATCGCTCTACCGAATGAGCCATCGCAGGCCTCCTATTATGAATTACGAACGATTATAGAAAATTATGTAATTGCTATTATTTACCCCGGGAAAATAATCAATGCTGAGACTGTTGATGAATTATATTCGTAAGGTAAAAGTTAAGTTGTATATAATTATAAAAATGTCACAGCACAGTTTAAAAATAGTATTATCAATACCAATTATTAATTGGCATAAACCGAACAAAAACCTGGCTTCGATGAGCAAACATAGATGTTATGTCGTCGCCTGAGTGGAAAAAGAACTTTTGTATTTAATTTATTTTGTTATTTTTATAAGGAATAACAGGTTGCTTTTATCTAATTTACAAAATTGATTATTATAATTTATGTTTCTCACGTTTCCCTGCCGCTAGACGAAATTAAGATTCGTAACTCGATGCGATTAAAGCACGACATGAATCTCAGCCATATCAAAGGGCTGATGGCAAAGGAAAGGCGGTGAACAGTACTGGAATCGGGGTGTCGACAAAGTGCAAACGGCCTAAATATTTATTGATTTGTTTACATATAATTTTTAGTTTTGCATTATTGTTAAAAACTTCAATTTGAAAGGAAAAAATGTACTTACGAGATACACCTTTTTCTAAATTGAAAAATTGGGGTAAGACATTTTACCTAAAATAGTTCAAATACGCACTTTTTTCACTGAGGTAACGATTAATATTAATTAATTAATATTTTTATACCTCTTGCCATTTTTTGTATTTTAGCTAATTAAAATAATAAAGAAATAAATTGGTGGCGTTTTTTAGGATAACACCATAATATCTAAACAAATAAGGTGTGACGAGGGCAGATGCATGGGTGGATTTTCTGAATGAAGCTAAACGGCTTTATTTATCAATTTGTATTAACTAGCCCCGTTTTCTACCTGCATGCAACTGTCGTCGCACAAGGACAAGGTCCTCGACCGGGCTCTGCTACTCAGCCGGCGCAAGGGCCTGTCCGCATTAATCGGGGCAAGGCAAATAAAGAGACGGGTGATTTTGATGCTAGAACCGGTTATCGGCTTTTATACATTAAATAGTACGCCGGAGCCGGTTATCGCAAATTTGTCTCGTGGCGATACGCCCAATACGCGATGTAATCAGGCGTAAGAGACGCGCGCTTTGCTTTAATTAATATTCGCGACCGTGTTGTTCTAGTCACGTGCGCGCGCGAGAGAGAGAGGTACCCGAGGTACCAGTGGACGTGTATCGCGAAGGCGTGCTGCTTCCTCTCGGTCACGCCGGCTGCGATCGCGCCGCGTGCGGTCGTCCTTCTCTGCGCTGGCCGGCTTGCGGGTGAGTCGTCGTCGCGTCTCGTATGTCCCAAGCTGGACGTCGGCTTCTCATCGCTAAGGGCGGCTGGAAAGGACTCGGTGACGGCCTCCTTTTCCTACGGCTCGTTTGGCTGCCTCTCGCGCCATCGTCGTCGGTGCGTCGACTTGAGTAGGTGAGCGCGTTCCGTCTTTTGCCTTTTGGTACTCTCTCCCTCCTTCAGGCTCCCTACCCTTTGCGCCTGTTACGCATGTCTCGCGTTGTTCCGTCTCTTCCTTCAGAGCGACTCGCGATTTTGTTTTCTCTCTCTCTCTCTTACTCTCGTTGTATAGTACTCTCTCTCTCTCTCTCTCTCTTACTCTCTCTTACTCTCGTTGTATAGTACGGGAGAGTGGGACGAAATGGGTTTGTGGATAATATGGGTATTTGTAATTTTAGAAATACATTTAACTGTATGGGTACAATTATTTTTTTATTATTGTCTGGAATAATAATAAATAAAATGATGGCAAAAAATTTGTTGGTTATTGATAAATATTGGTCTTTGTTTCAGTATAGATTTGATCAATTTAAGGACCCGTTATTTAATCGTAAGTATAGTATATTATCTGAATGAATATTCTATAGAATACAAATAAAAAGGCATTCTAAGCAATAGCAGTAATGATAAATGTATCGATAATATTGTATAACTTTTACAAAATAGATGGGTCGACTTGCGCTGATATGTATTTTCATAATAAAACGAGGAATTTAAAAGGCTGTAATAATCTGAAATCTACTATCTCTCTTTTACAAGACTAAACTAGCATCGATCACATCAATCCAGTCAAGAAGGTGACCTCTAAAAAATGTATAGAACTTGGTGTTTTAGTTATGTGCACTGTACTTTATCGCTTGAGTGCAACTACTACGTTAAAGAACTACGATGCGTATGGTTTCATTACGGATGATCAACCTCATGGACCACTTAAAGACGTACTATCTGAAGAAATAGATTTTTCAATAAATGGATATTTTTTACGCGATTTTTGGAAATGTCAATCACATCCATTTTTCTCTGATAAAATGAGCATCGCAACTTTTAAAGATACGGCAAAATCCTCAGAAAAAATTATTGACGCTATTACAATTTTCATCTTTTTAATCGCTTTTTTTATTTTATATATAATTACTGTCAAATACATTTTTGGTAAATCAATGAGTTTGTTAGTAATCGATATTTTAGTTTTTAGACAGAAATATTATGAATCATTCACAAAATACATTCGAGAAAATATTATTAGTAGCTACCATGTTTTTCATTTTCACAGTCACCTCCTTCTTGAAAAGTTATTTAAGTTCAGTACTGTACCATTTCATAGCTCAACCATCGACTCAAATAAAGGTCTAATTAAATCCCATCTGACACCATGTGGAACTCGAAATCTACTAGATTTGGTGAGAATTGAAGAGATACGTGAACGTTTTCATAAAGTCAATTCGTTCACTGAGTGCATTAACAAACTTCTAAAAAGTGATTGTATTGCTTGTATAAACACTAATAAATTAATAAGATTATTGATGTACGAGAGTCTTAAGATACACATCTCGAAGTATACTTTTGCAGCAAAATACGTTAGTTTTGTAGCTTCGGTGGATTTACCATTACTTCACAAGATTAACCAACTTATTATTAAATTATTTGAAGGGGAAATTATTGAATCTATGATTCCAAATGTAAACGAAACATCTTTATAAAGTAAGCTTTGTAAACATGAATTTTTTTTTTCATAAACTGAAAGAGAAACATTTCTTAAGGATTTTTATTGGATGTTTATTTCTCATAAATAATAAAATTAATTTCAAATATAATAGTTGAATTTTTTTTCCTTTTTAAACAAAAGTTATTTAAATAGATTTAATTGTATTTTACCTTTTCTTTTTCAATGAAGAAATTAAACATTTGAATTTTTTATTCGATGATATCTGTTATTCTGTATAATCTGTATTTTAGTTTTCTGATATTGCAGTTAAATGATTAAGTTACATATCGTACAAATAAATATAAGATTTTTTCAAGCGGGTAATTCACTCTTGATGTCTTACAGCTCACTTATACTTATCTCGACAGTCCATCTTTCATGTTTCGTAAGCTATCGGCGTCTTGACTTCTTTTAACAGGTATGGATAATCGCGTGAAGCAGTAAAACACGCAAATCCAAGTGGCAAACCCTAAAAACACTCACGCGATATACACTATAAAAAAAAACTTTTAAAGCTGCTTAATTCGTCATATTTGAACTGTGAACTCGTTATACAAAATCAATTTTTGAAAACAATTTTATAAACAAAAATAATTAAAAACAATATTTTGTCAATGTACAAACAAAATCCATCATCAAACACATTGAGAATTTTTGCGGCAAAAGGTGTATCACTGGGATAAAGCCGAGCGAGTAGCGAGAGAAGTTCGGATGCACAATAATAAGCCTCGTCGAGTAAGACCGCGCACAGTTCCAGAGTCTGGGCTCATTTATTCAATTAAAGGCCTCGGCGGTGAAACATGTGTACAGCTCTCGCAGTACCGTGAACCATCTCGTTTTACACTCGACACGCTCGACACGTCGAGCCTTCACGTCTACACACAGACACACTCACACACACACACACACACACACAC
>UELU01147570.1:44621-81500 GCA_900490025.1 Megastigmus dorsalis
GGCCGAGCCATAACGAAACATTTGATCGACAGGCCACCAAGGGATTCGTGTTCTCACGTGTGCCCCAACAACAGCCACTCGAAACATGTGTACAGCTCTCGCAGTACCGTGAACCATCTCGTTTTACACTCGACACGCTCGACACGTCGAGCCTTCACGTCTACACACAGACACACTCACACACACACACACACACACACGTGCCAATACACAGCAAGAGAGCAAAAGAATAGCGTCATTTCCTAATTGTGGAATACACAGCAATACGAGTCGATTCGTACATAAGCCAGCTCGAGAAAGAATATTCGCTGCTCCACTGTTCGTGAATTCAATCTGTTTTTGACGCTGATGTTCAAATTACAATATCTTGCAATTTAAAACTAGATTATTAACTCGCAGTTTATTTTTGCGATTTTAACCCTTAGAGTCACAGCTTTTTTTGGAGATCGATAGCATAAATTTGGACTTATATTTTTGATCTGAGTGTACTTTTAAGCAATTTAAGATTTTTTTCGGTATATCACTTCTCTATAATATAAACATATAAAGTAAAAATGTTTAATAAATCTGTGTAGTTTGGAGATTAAATCTAGTCTATATTTAATTTTATTGATTTTTTAAATGTTGTCCTCTGTACGGGACACTGTGACTCTAAGGGTTAAAGGAAATTCAAATTTAGAATAGATGATAATAATAAATCTAGATCAATAATTAAGATTCTCTAAATGTGAATAGAATTTTGTGATCGTTGAACTACGATTCCATCAGAAATAAGCAGTTTCTTGATATAAAGTATACGATTTATTCTTGAACCAGTGGCGTATAATTTCTCATCCTCTCTTTTTGCTCTACAAATTTTGTAACATACTACAATAGTTAGTTACACGTACTTTATAACGCATCAACCCATTAAAATTAAGCCATTGTTCTTCCTGTAAAACACTTATACGCAACAGTTAAATCATTTAAAAAAATTTATGGATTTGCGTGACATTTTTCCAAAATATCACTTTACAATAGAAACAATGTAAGAAAACAATCGTCATCGATTTATTTTTATTAACAATATCTCGTCTAAGCAGTCCTGATTTTCAAACATTTCATAGCATAAACTACAGCTTAAAGTCTGCGACGGAAAGTTTTTGTTCGATTTCGGCGGTATAGCGAGGTCTAAACGAAAATTTCAATTTGCGCGTCGACTCGACCTTGCCTCGAAAAGTTTCCAATTTTCTCGCAACGGCGCGCGAGGATCGTCATACGACCGTCGCGACGGGCATTCGTCACCGATAAATCTGGCAAAAAATTCCGTCGTCGTCGTCGATGTAGACGATGCCAGCTCGCTCATTCCTGCGCACGTGCGCCTATATACGCGCGAATGCGAACACGCGCCTCAGGGCGACGCAACTTTTATCCATTCTATTTTTCTTTCTTTTTTTTTCTAATTTATTTGCGCGCGAGCTTGGGCTTTTTCCAGTGCGTAGGATATGGGCGTTGGTATAAGCGTAAATCCTCTGTTAAATTAAGTAGAGAACTGTTATTGCGTAGAGAAATGTAGAATGATCCGATCGACTTTTACGTAACTCCAAATTTGTAATTTACGTTGGTGGATCTAATATATATATGTTAGTTTTCGCACTGTATGAGTCGGCGCACGGGACTATGCGCACACGATATCCAATGTGCGATATCCATCGCAAACAAATCGGTCCATTTATGAGGCCGCATACTCCATCTCCCCGTCGAATCATCCAATTTCTCATTTCGTCGTGTTAAGCCCCTACCCGCGCCACCAATACCTCGGGAGAAAAGCATGAAAGCGACCTCGTAAATACGGAAAACTCATCGGGCAAGCTCGCGGTGGGCGGTTATAACCTCAATAAAGCCGCTCTGTGTTGCGTCGCACAAAAATGCGGCGAAAAGTGTCGGGCGGCGATAAAAGGCGACGGCGACGACGAACGACGACGACCCGCGCGAGTTCGCGGGATAAACAAGAAATAGAAAAGCGAACGTTTTTAAAAGGATTCGCGCTCGCGCTGGGCTGCACTCGCGAGGTGCAGCTTGTTGGCGACCCCATAAAAACCGACATCAGCATATTTCGTTGGCTGCCGCCGCGACGAAGAGAAAGAGGCTTCCGCCGCGCGTCACTGGCCGTTTTCTTTCCGAACGATAAAGTACGGTGCCGAAGGACCTCGTAAACGGATGATCTACGTGGATATCGCGAACGTCTCTTCGCTCTTCCTCTCTCACTCTCTCTTTCTCCCACTCTGTTTTTGTATCTTTCGCCGCGCGCCCGTACATATGCATAAAGTGTAATAACCTTTTCATATGCATCGTGATCTTTTAGAAAAATGTTTTTTCTTAGCTGACAGATACGGCCGCGGCTTATACAGAGAACGAAGATAGAGGAGCTGGAAATTGTTTTTGCTCCTTTTGTTTCGCTGCGAATCAATCGATACACATTGCAGTATTAAAATTATAGTAGAGAACTATAATTTTAATACTTCCGCGGGAAACACAAACACAGTGCGCGAACAATGCAAAATGTAGGAGGTCGCGGCTGGCAAGCCGCGCCGACATTTTAATGATAAACTTTTTGGCTGCGCGCATTAATTATTCCTTCGACGTACAACTCGGCAGGCGCGCAACTACGCCACGTGCACGTGAGCAAAAATAATTCCAAAGCGAGGGGCTCAGCCGCTGCTTCATCAGAACGACTGGAACCGGTTATGGGCCACTTCGAGGTAAACAGCAAAGCAGCAGCGTGGCAGAGTAGTGGCATATATGCAACCCGAGGCAAATACTTATTTGCAGAGGGAGGTTTGCTCGTTGTGCAGTTCCATAATGTCCCTCGACAGTTTCTCTCCCCCTTCGCTCATATATAGCGAGAGCAGTAGCAGCTCGACGACCTTTGTACAAGCCACTGAATCTCATACAGCCTCGAGCGACTTGCTCTCTCGCTTACTAGAGCTGCAGGGATATGTGTGTTCCGGAGGAACAGTTGGCTGCTACTAAGACAAGTCGCACTACTTTTGACTCTATCCCCTCCTCCCCCTCTCTTAAATGCCTCACTTTAGGGAAGACTGTAGTTTGTGTGCAGAATAATTTGCGACTATCTTGAGGGCAGCGACTGATGGTCATTCTACGGTTATTATGAACTTCACGTGAATGCTGGTTACATGGGATGAGAAGATTCCTAATTAGTTATTTTCTGCACCAGTTGATCAGTTTGGATCTTCTTTTGTAAGATTATGTTGTTGATTGATTTCGTCGAACAGTTATTTAAAAAGAAATAGTTAAATGATGTGCTTAGGGCAATATTTGTTGTCTGCTCAACAGACAAAAATGGTAAGATTTCTATCAACAAGTAATTGAAGCAAACTATACTCGAAAGATAAGGTTTCGGTACTAATTGATGTCTGACTTCTCTGGACTCATTCTACTTATATTACTAAAATAGAATTGAGGATTACAATAGTTTTTTGGTTTCATTAATCTGTAAATTGTGTAAGAGTGCGCTGTAAAAAATTGATATTGTAGTGCAGTAAAAATATTAAATCAAAAAATTTGTTTTAAGATATAATGAAAGTATGTCAAATGTTAAAAATAAGTATATATAACAAAAACCACGGAGATGGATTTTCTATAATGCTTTCCGATACCTTCATCTGAGATACAAAGACCATATTTTTATTTAAACTAAAAATACTTTTAAAAAATTTTTTAAAAATAAAGTAAATTGTAAAAAATACGTAATAATGTTTCGAACACTTAAAAATAACTTGTAAACATAAAATTGATACTATTAATATTGTAAAAATTAATTGATTTTAACCAAATAGAACAATTGAAAAAAGATTTATAATTTAGAGTATTCATGCACGAGCGGAAATATTAATGAGCCATGACATTCAACTGAAGCGAAAAGGAGATCAAGTAAATTGCTGAGTAGAGAAGTGAATTAATAAGTTCATTTACGAAAAAAGTAACTTCCTTGTAGATACTCGAGAAAAAACTTTAACTTGGATCAAAACTAATGACGCTTTAATCCAAGTTTTTAATGACTTTAAAAACTTGCCATTTAACGGCCATTTCGTTTCGTTTAATAGTTATTAACAAACAACTATGAAGCCCTTTTCCTTTAATATTAATTATCCAGTAAATTAATAATTTAAATATTTATACACTAATATAAAATTCGTTAATGTTCACATATAATTCTTTTTTATTGCAAGAAAACTTATTGAAATAATCTATAAAAAATATAATCGATCGCAAAACATAAAAAAAAAAAACTAAAAAATATCACTAGCATAAAAGAAAATCACGTCTCCCGCATGGGTTTTACATCATCCAAATCAAATACGACTCGCGCACCCATCGAAATTCCCTCAATTCCATAAAGACAAAGAAAACAAATCAAATTCCACAATTGAAAAAAGAAATCGACTTATCTCCACTGCAGTCTGCCAGCACCAAAGAAAAATAAAATTCCCTCGCAAAACTACAACGTAGCGAAATAAGCTCATTAGGCATTCTCGCGATGCTCCCGTGTACACGCGTGCGGCAGTGACGTCATCGTGCCGCGCTACACATCACACGCACTGCGTTTTTAATTAATGCATTCGCGTGCGCCTGCACGTAACGAATTGTGGGAAAACGCCCACACGTATACGTGTACATTTGCGACTACGCGCGCGTCTGTACTATTTCTATCGTGCGCGCGCTCCCGACAGACAAAAGGAAACTCGCTCGGCTGCAGTGTGTTCGTGTCGTGTATATATGTGTGCAGCGCAGTCGAGCGACTGAGAGACCTTGTACTCGGTGATACGCATATTGGATCTCTCTCTCTCTGTCTCCCTCTCTCTCCCCCTCTCTCTCTTACTCTTGTCTGAAATCAACATTAATCATTTGCCAGCGTCGAGTACATTTACGCATCATCGTCCGCTGCCTGGATTGTATATCATTGGTCCGATGAATTTGTGAATTGATTTATTTTTCATTTCTTTTTTTTTTTTTTTTTTGAAAAATTGTTGTACTTCTGAGTTTTAAAGTATTTTTAAATTAAGCAAGGAATGTAGTATTAATCATTTATCATTTTTTATTTGAGGTACTCATAGGGGTGCTTGGCGTTTAGATATTTATCGGTATAATATAGTGGCTGATTTTATATCCACTACGAGTAGATTATGTCATGCATGGAATGCCTAATACGTGTATTGAATATAGATGTCATGATAGCAATTGCGTTTCTAACGATTCATACTCAGATTATATTGTTTTGATGCAAGCAAATAATTTGAATATGCTGTGTATATATTCATTGAACCCTTAAAATTAAATTAACAATCTTTGCAACATATCGCATAGTTTAGGGTATAACAACCATTTACATAAAATGGATTTTCTAATTCCGAAATCTGTAATTCTATATTTTAGTACATCGTAAAAGATATTTCAAATGTACTGTATTTATAATGTACTCGAATAAATAGTTGTTTAGTTAAAAGCTACATGTAATAATACAGGGCTCCGTGATTCTTAACCGTATAATTCAATTATTGAAAGTTGGTATTTAAATTGAACGTACAAAATCGGTGTTATTATACAGAATGGCATTTCATTTGAATCAAATTCGATTGCTACATTGAAGAAAAGTTAAAAAGAAAAACACATTGAAAATGGTATCTTACTGTATTCGTCTACTTTCTACACCCATCCTTTTTTTTATCAAAATTACTTTTATGGGTTTGTTATCGCGGTAGTAATTTTAAAACAAATTTAGAGATTTTTTCTTCTTCAAAATTTAGTAGTTAACAATACTAACTACAAATTCAACATCAAAGCCTATCGTAGTATTCATCGAAATGCATAACACCCAAAATCTCTGAATAAAAAAAATATGATCCCTGCTTGATAAAACTGATGAATAAGAAGTAAATCATATGCAGCTGCTCTAATACATGGGCGTCACAGAGTGAAAAGTCGCACGATACGAAAATATCTATAAAGCATGCCGATGAGGGAGAGTGAGCGAGGGAGAGAGGGAAAAATGGAGAGGGAGATTGAGGAAATTAATGCACGTGCCGCCCCCGTGATGGAGCAGCGCGCACACAGAAAATCTTCACCAGCGCGAGCTTTATCGCGATAAGGGCCACTTCCACTGCACTACTTCTTGTATATATATATATATACAGATGACACACACATACACACACACGCACATACACAGAAAGACATACATGTGAGGTAGGACGCGCTCGACCTTATTTTCCGAGCTTCTTCATTTCCTGCTGCCAGTACCATCGCAGAGCTTCATCGACCTAGACGATGCCTGATGCTCGGCTTTCCCATTTTCCATTCCTCTCTCCCTCTTTCCCTCTTCCAGCTTCTCTGTACTTATATATATATATATACGCACGCAGCCGTTATTACCTAAATGTTGGAATCGAAAAAAAGGGGTCGGGTGCGATAGAGAAGAGAGCGAACTAGAAGTGAGTGACTTGCGTTTCATCCTACTTTTCGACTGAAATTTTTGTTGTGATAGGAGGTTGTTGATCGCTGGCTCGTTTCTTGGGGCTTGACTGAACGATTTTTAACCGAAGTTTCTTTATATATCGTAATAGCCGTCTTTACTATAGTAATATCAGATATTTATCCACCCGCAAAATTTATCATTATTGATATTGCATATTCTAACGTCACTCATTTTAACACAATTACATCGTCGTTGGTTCAAACCAAGGACTCGTGTAGCACACATCACGTCATCACACACGCACACACACTCACGCATATACAACTAACGTGGCGTGTGCACCCTACGTCGCTGCTGTTAAGAAAGGAACGACGGTGCAGGCTTCCCTAATATTAAAGCTATTGTCACTACTCGGCACCGTGTGCTATCGACACATTTGCCTCGGCTCCTCCAATCCAGTTATAAGCGCCTTCTGTGCACCCTTATATATAGAGTCAAGTGGTGCATATATAATTGAAGCGTTTGACAATCGACACTTCCAAATATCGAGTAAATGACTTTCTCTTTGACATTCTCGCGAAAGACCCCCTGAGCTCTGTTTCTCTCCGATTACTTTTTACTCTCTCGTCTCGCGCGAGGTGCACTTTTATTATCAAGGGGCGCGGCAGCGCTCCCGATGGCAAGTTAGACCTTACCGCGCGTTTGTTAGTCGTACTGTGCCTTGTATTTGACGAGACTTGGCCACGTGCGACTCTGGCTATTAGTTAGAGTCTTTGGCTCTCTGATGAAGAATTGTGTATACGACAATAGATAAAAAACGAAAACTCGTGCTTTATCGGCTGTACCTTTCTGAAGCAAACATAGGACAGCGTAGTCTACAAGCTGTCTTTAAATTTGTTGAAGTTAAAGTCAACAGGGTTCAAGATGCAGGTCAACCTTTTTTCCTCGAGTTCTATTGATTACCTCAAAAGAGAAGTAAATTTGATCTTTTAAAGTTATTTAGATAAAACTTAATAGTTCTCAATAGTTACAGTATATATGTTATAATCTTCCTTTGAAGCTGCTATAGGGTACACGACTTCGAAGGAAATCGCAGAAGTAACAGGAGCTTTGAAGTGCTGCAACTTCTTCAAGCATGATGAATTTCTCCAAATACTATTAATTCAATACGACAATAAATCTTTTCTGTTTTTAGGGGGACCGGGGTAAAGTTAACTTTTTTAATTATTTTCTGGTAAATTTAACATTGGCAGAGAAATGGCTAATTCAATAAATTTATGTAATAGAACAATGTACTTTTATATTTGCCCAATAGATGACTGGAGTTTAAAGCTTGCCACATGCCAAGAAAATGAAGGCTTAAGTTATATGTATTATTCCCAGCCTTTTTCATAATTACACCTTTTTTAAAAATTCTCAATATATAATTTTTTCAAAATTATTGCAGCTCTTTGTGAATATAAATTAAATGATTATTTTAAAAATTCTATAGAAGAAACCTTGGTAGAATGCTTTATAATGAGATTAAAATTAGATCCCAATTCAATCATTTTTAGAGTCACTTTCCCCGGTTTCCTCTACGCTCTTTTCAAAATAATAAAATATATTTTCGTTTAAATATATCTATAAATAAATATCGATTTAATTTAAATAACTTTTCTTATTTACACTCTAGCTAAACAGAAAAGTAGAATTTCATATTCCGCTGCATTCCCAACGATTCCAAAATTTCATCCAGTTCCATTTGAAACTCGAGTTCAGTGTGCGCGCAGGCAAGCTTAGGATCCAACCATATATAAGAAACGCCCTCTCCTCTAGCTGAATTCACTCAAACGCGTTCAATTTATATTCATTCTGGCGCTCACACGCATATTGCACAAAGCAACAAACGCACACTGAACTCTAAAAAGGCCGTGCGGAGCTTTTGCAAACGACGTAAACCAAAGTGCTCTCAACTCACACACGCACGCACACACTTACTAGCTGCAGCTTGCGCATATAACAGCAGCAAAACGGGCCAAGTATAACGCCGCAGCAGCGGCGTAAAGTTTCAGCAGCCGTGCACCGCTGCCCCAGTTAATCCGTGCGGCGGTACAAAGTTATACACACCTCGCGGCTCGCAAGTCCATCCTAGACACACACACACACTGCACACGCACACACACACACGCACACACAAACGCTACATGCATCCCTTAGATCATGTAGCCGGGTAACAAGTTCCGCTGACCGGTGCTGTAAACCCATGCATGCATAATTTCTCAGTAGCCGTATCACACGCACCGGCCGTAGTATTATAAAGGCGTAGCAGCGATAGTGGCAACAGTCTCTAAGCTTGAAAAAGATGACTAACAGAACGCTAGAGATAGAAGACAGAGACATATAGTAAATTAAAGACAACTTCGTATGGAGGAGTGAGAGAGAGAGAGAGAGAGAGAGAGAGAGAGAGAGAGAAGCTCGAACAGGAGTAGAGTGGAGCTTTTGAAATGCGACACGCGTATCGTTTGAAATGTCCGACTGCAGAGATTCGATATGTTGAGGCAAGTATACAGAGATGAATTTGGAAGGATTCGAGCAAGAGCGACTGAAGTAAATAATGGTGATGCTGCTTTGCTAAGCTTTGTGTGGAGATTGTAACTTTAACTTTGTATGTAAAAGCGCTTTACGAAAAATCCAATTATCATAACTACCCAATTGGTCAATTTGGAAAAGTTATATTATATTTTTCAAAAAAGCATGATTTTTTACGATTTTTTTTTATATTTACCCATATAACACGATACGTTGGAGAAACGTTTCTAGAACGTTTCTTTGGAAACTTAGCAACGATTCTCTGAAAGTGGAAGAAACGTTTCAGAAACGTTTTAGAAACCTTGAAATGTCCGCTTTTGGTGTCTTAGGAAACGTTTTAGAAACGTTTGTAAAATGTTTCTTATACGTATGTGAATTATAAAGTTCCTTTTGTCATGTTGCAGAAACGTTTCAGAAACGGTTCACGTGAAACCTTGAAAAGAATACCTTTAAAATCGACGAATAAATTTTAAAGTTTAGGGCTCGATGCCCGTGGGTCGTATCATCCGGATAGTAACACCCAAAATTCGCACCACGACCCTTTTTAAAATAATTTAAGCACGTTTATTTCAAGGTTTCACGTGTACCGTTTCTGAATAATAAATCGTAAATATATTTTTTACTTTTTAAAACCTCGTTAGAATTTTTTAAATTCATTCATTAGGAGTCGAGATGTTGCTCTTCAAATATTCAAAATAGTGCTTTACCAGACAGCTAAAATACTCGCAATTCCATGCACTCGCAGTACTTCAAAGTGTGCAAAAAAAATGCTTTTGTAAATCAAACACTAAAGTAATTTAATTTAATGAATGTTTCGTATCAAGGCGCGCAGTAGCGCGCCGCTGACAAGGATGAGTTATGTAGACCAAGTCTAAGGCTGTGCACCGCAACCCAATTTATACTTTAAATTGGTACTTTTTAACCTAAAAATTTTTTCATTTTAAAACTACAAGTTAAATACCTGTTGTCATAAAAACTACTAGTACTCAAATTAAAAGTATCAGTTTTTCCAGTTTTATAGAAAAAGTTTCGCTAAAAAGATGGATTAATTAAATAGTTCAGTTTGATTGAAATTTTGCTGATTTTTTTCGTATCTCATTTAGTCTTCTCTTTCAATGTGGCGTACATCCGACGACTTTTTAGTTACTACAGCATACGTACTGAACGTTCAAATTATACAAATGTCTATAGACATAGTAATTGGTGGAAGTGAAATACGAAAATCATATGTAAATGTAGAAGCGTATATATATAGAGATAGAGATATTTAGTTATGTGTAAGGTTATGTTTATAGGTACATACGACAAAAATTATCTATGAGTAGGTACAAAACTTTTTTCCCAACGTTACACATATTAGTAGATATTATTTTAACTAACACAAACAAGGGTTTATGAATTCAGCATTCCCCAAAACACGAGGTTGTGTAAATCCAAAATTGTAATTTCTGAGGAACTCCAACTCATGTTTTATGTAACCCTCAACAATAAATATTATTTTAAATATCAAATACCTTCGAATCGATAATTATTTTACGCAAGTAAAATCTTGGTTTTTGCGTATCGTATAGTGTAAAAATGTAGTGAAGATGGTGGTAGCAACGTTGATGACGCTCGTAGTGAGCTCAATTATTAAGCGTATTGTGGTGCAATACGAGGAGGAGCAGGCGTTTCCGCGGAGACGGAATAGACGCCGTTTGAGGAGAACTCGTGCGGCAGCGCACGCAGGATAAGTGCATAGAAGGAGCACTCAATCTGCTGTTCTATAAAGGACAGCCAAACATTAGGCAGAACGACGCGATAATGAGGACGATAATGACGAGATCTATGGTGTGTCCGTATGACGAACGCCACCGCGACCTGCACGGGAATACGAAGTGTTTCAGCTGTGGGGGATTAAGGCGCCCAATCGTCCGGGTTATGGACAAGGACACCTGGGAATGAAAAAATGAATGAAAATTTAAGTAGCATAGATACGATGTTTACCGGAAAATATCATACCTATAGCAGCCATTTGCTACAAAATTAGTAGCAGATTTTTCGCCAAGTACTGTATGAAATTATAAAATAAATTGAGAGAATTAAACTGAGAGAAAGATATTCCAATGCCTTACAAAGTTAAAAACGAATTTATTGCTCAATTTAATTTACAAAATAAATGTGAGAATCATCGTCATTTTGAAAAATTTATAGCAATTTTAGGCATGAAAAAAAAAATTTTCTTGCAATTCTAACTATCATGATCACGATTGATCATCGTCAGAATTCAATCCCAATAATTTCAAAACAAAAAACATCATTAAAAAAAAATTACGATTTTTCGCATTTTTTTCTTTGTTTCCGCCATATTTTTTTGGAGCCATCAAAATGCATTTTTGACCTCGGTAATCGATAGAGCATGCCCAAAAATAGTAGGGTACACTGTTTTCATCCATGTATGCATCGCATTTATATGAGGTTTGGAGCTCACAGATTTATGAAAAAATGTGTGCTCTCGGGGGTTAATGGGTTAAGGTACTTTCATGTCGTAATAATTCCGAAATCACTTTTCTGTGCGGTTAATTTCATATATCTGTTATTTTGACAGATACATGTCCACATAATTTGTGTGGATTTGTTTTTCCTTAGTATTTCTAAAAAATATTAAAAAACTACTTAATATTAAATTTTTACCTTATATCATGAAGTTTCATAGATTCCAGTTTATTGTTATTTAAAACAAATGTATACATAATAAAAATAATGGAGATGATTTTATAATTTTTTGAACAGTGCATATGTCAAGAACAAATTTAAAACTACACTTACTACAGATATAATTAATGAAAATGTAAAAATTGTATAAATTAAAAGAGACAGGTTCTTCCATGTTTTAGAAAGATAAGGCCATAATCCCAAAAATTGTAATTGCATTTTGTTTATTTTGTAATAAGGACTATCAAAAATTTTCATTTCTCTTTGAAATATATGTTACAGTTAGACTCTAATAGGCGTACTATTTCTTACTGAGTTATACAACTAGTGCGTCTCCGTCTTAACCAATCGATCAATACGCTATTATGGATCCATAAGGCTATAAAATGAGAATTAATAATTAATCAGGAGTATTTTAAGTTATTAGCGATAATTCAATGCTTTTGAATGTAATAAAGATTGAAGTCGATTTAATTGAGTGTCAGAGTAATTATTCTAAAGTCTATCATTAATGAGCTATTTAAATATGAAAATGATATTTACAGCATAGATATAATAAAATTTTTTATTTATTCTTTTTCATTAAAATCTTTTATCTTACATTGTACCTACTCATAAATAATTGTTAATTCACTGACAGCAATCTAATAATACTTTGAATTCGCAGCATTTTTAATATTTTTTATTTAAAGAAAATCTACATTATTTTAAATTATGTTAAATATTAGTATTTAAACTATGTATATAAATGTAATATGTATAAGTAAACCTAACAGAATTCCATCCTTAATTGTGCAACGTAAATTAGCAAAACTATCGAGAACATTCCAAGTATTAACCATTTTATAGGAAAACTAATTTGTGTTTTATGTAAAAATTATTGAGCAGATGAACCTGCTGATATTGGGCGAATTGAACAGAGTAATTTATTGATACTTGGCAAAAATATTCGTAATGAAGGAGAATGATTGCTATATTCCGCATTGAACCATACAGACAATAATCTTTTGATCACATTTATATAAGTACAATGTATAACGTCTACTGCGGTAGTAATAATAAAATCGTAAACAATTTCCAATAATACTGTAGGACCTATTACGCCAATACATCTTTTTCTGAAGCCGCATATACCACGTATAAAATAAATATGCAATATTATATCTCTAACTCTCACCCCCTCTCTTTTGCTGCCTGGTCAAGTTTCTTATGTATTATTTAAAAAGTGTTTTTTTTTTATCGTTACAGGATCAAAAGTAGACAAGTAAAAATCGTCCGAAATATTGTGTCGCGAGGCTTATTTTACGGACGGACTATTTTGCATGTATAATATATATACATAAAGATTTAAAACAACATTTGAACCTCAAAAAGGGCCGATTTTTTGGAATATCTCTCATATAGAATATGAGAAAACAGGAGATGCGTCGACTTTAGAAGTACTTGCCTTCAATAGACGGTTTTATTTAACAATTTAAGCTCGTCATCTTACTTTCAAATCTACAATAAAAAATATAACTTAAAACGGCAGCCTGGAAATAAGTCAAGGAATTAATTAAACAACACAAAGAAAGCTGAACGGACATTTATGTTCGAGTCAAGAATATATTGAGATATTGAAAGGTACGATGATCAGATGCTAATTTTAGCTGTAACGGCTCTTGTATCGAAGGCTTTTATGAAAGGTTCGCTTTTCGCACAAGCGGACTCTTGGAAAATGTCTATCAAACTTTGCTCCGAGGAAATGAAGCCTCGAGAGCTGTAAGAACAGCCGGCAATTCTAGTTTGAGCTCACCGCAGGCAAGCGCTCGCAACAATTATACTCTTCCAGTATGACTGAGTGACGGGTTTATTTTAGAACAAATGGTCGTTCTCGATGTATCGCTTACAATAAACACAAGTAATAGTGTCAGTAGTATATCTATAAATAGTGTCTGTAGTCTGCTGCAATGTGTGATTACAGCTTGCCTTGAGAAGCGTTAAGTGGATATTTGGTATAGTTGCAAGATACGCTTATCTAAGCTCATCTAAGTATATATCAAATTACATGTATAACGTAGGCTATAACTTTTTTTTGCAAATGACTCATGAGAAATTTTATAATATTAACCAATAACAAAAGGACCCGGATAATATTAACCAATAACAAAGTGACTACAACGGATAAAGCATCCAAGTGTATCCATATAGCTGTGCATGGGGCCCATGCCACAGCAGCAACGCATTGACGTCGACTAATCCTCAACCGCTCTTATCTATGGGGTCTTGCATGCGAAGCTCTAGCACCGGTGGCAAATGTACCGGACCTTCGCTTTGAATTGGCTTGTAAGGCATACCTATGTGACTACTGGTCTGATTGGGCTGCTTTGCGTTGAGGACAGGTTGCAGTGCGTGTTTTACTCAATTTAATGAGATTTGATAAGTAGATATCGTATGAACTATAGTTTTATTACGTAGAATATTTTTTAAGATAAGTACTGAACATTCTTGTATATGTACATCCGAAACTTCACTTTAGTTGGTAGAAAAGTCTACCTTGAGATAAGCCGATTTGATTTTAATACATCATATAAAATATTGTACACACGCACATCTTTATCAATGGCATTAACAAAGTTTTATCGCTATCTTTGTGACACCATGATCTTTGAAAACATGATTTCGCTGTAAACACGGCTACACTCATGAATACGGCGATACATTGTAGCTACTATTTGTTTCAATGAGACCCTCTAGTGTAGCGTTTACAACGCCATTATACGAAAACATTTATTTTTCGATATACATAAACATGTTTAGTTCGATAACTTTTAATAAAAGCCTTTTATGGTGACCTGTCTATAAAGCGGCTATTTTTTACAAAATCTATATGGTTATGCTTAACTAACGTAAAATAACATTTAAAAGAAAATTATCTTTTATAGCACGAAAAATTTAATTTATTTACTGCAGCAGCGATGGCAAGACTGTATACGTTCGGCTTTAATATCTCTTTTAGGCTCGAATGGAAAAAAAAGAGTTGATTCAATAAAAAATGGAAAAGCGATATAAATTTCACAGAGAATATTTTAAATTTTATAGTAGACGGCCCCTTTTTCAATTTTGCCAGGAAAAATTTCCAAGCGCATTGAAAAACTAAACCGACATATGCTATTAACATTTTACCAAAACTCCGGACTGAAAATAATAATTTAGAAATATTATTCATCTATTCAGACGATACTTTTAGTCTGTTTGAAACTGATGTTACTTCACAAGTTCACGAATACTTACATTTAAAATACAACATGATTTTGCGTATAAATTTTTCTGTAACGATAAATAATTTTTGTTTAAATAAGACTAAAAAAGAACATGTTATCGGAGACTTGATTACTTTTAGTATCTAAATTTTCCAAGTTATCAAACAATTACATTGACGTAACACAAAGCTCTGTATAACTATATTTGCATTATATCATCCAAATTTGTAACAGTATAACAAAGCAATCATTCTTATTAAAATAAAAAAAAATGTCTTTCTCTCCGGCTCTTTGTTTCATTATCTCCCTCTTCATCTGTAATACCGATTCATTATAAAGGATTCATCTTCAGACATCTATCGGTTAACAGCACGTCCAAATTTCTAAAATTTTCATCTTACCCCATTCTTAGAATCTCCTCCGTCCCATACGCTTTCCTGCACCTGCACGAACAAAACTTCCTTCGTCATCGTATTTCAAAAAAATTTCTTTAAAAATCCATTTCGTCGTAGTCTTAAATTATGGCTACGAAATAATAACGTTTATTTATACCGTACAGGCGCGCACGACTTTTAGCCCCTTAGTCTTGCCGTTCGCTCAAATGATATAGCTCGTAGTGCGCAGGAAGGGAAAGCTCACGGAATCCGAGGCAAAGACAACTCGACGACGCCCTTTGACTCGCATAAACGCCCGCCACTCGCCATGGCCTTGCAGGTCCTCGAGAATAACGACTACGCGCTTCCGCGCTAACTCGAGGACGGATGGATATGTTTTTTGCCGGCGAGTTTTCGAGCGATCTTGTTTGCTTTAAAACGGACTCCTGCGCTCCCGGTTTGTATTATAAAGGCCGAGAGGAAGTTCTTTTTTTCTCTCTCCCTCGACGACGGTGCATCTGCTGTGCGATTTCGTATGAGTTTGGTAAACGAAGATCATAGAAGGTTTTTTTTCTTTTTGTCTTCTTCAAGCGACTATATATAAGCTTAGAAATATGTGCACGTTACAATTGCTTTTCTGGTTGTTGATGTGCTGCAAGTTAAGAAGTTCGCGCTTCGAGATTTTGTACTTTGCTGCTGGGAAATGTTTCTCACGTAGACAGCTGGAGAGAAACTTCAAATTAAGGCGTATAATTTTGTAATTTAAGTCGGTGCACTTTTGACGTATTTTCCTCGAGTTTTGCAAATACTGAGTTTTAATTGAAGTTGGAATTTTGCCGAGTAAAAATTTTACTGTATAAAAGCACAATTTTCTACGCTATTTTCATTTTGTAAAATTCAGTTTTTTTAATAAAACACTCCTTTCCCCTATATACACATATTTTTCCTTTAATCAACATTATTTCATTAAAGAAAATACATTGTAATAAATGTATTCCTATCGCTTTCTAAACATAAATAGCAATAACTGTAAAAGATTCGACTTTAAAAGGTACTTAATGCTAGATAACGTATTGTGTAAGTATAACAAAACTAATTATCCATCTAAGCTGTCCAATAGACAGAGCGTGGAGTATCGGGATACACGCCCAGTCAGGAGAAATAAAGCGGTAATACGAAGCGCGCGCTGACCAGTGCGGAAGAATAGCTCAGCTGCTGTTGAAACGTTCCGCTTGTATCATCATCCTCCCGGAGGCTCGAGTTCGATCCCCGAGCTCTATACGACGGCTATAATACTTTCCCCCTCTTCTTTCTTGCTGTCGTTTAATAAAAAAATATTTAGCTTGTTGTGCGTGATAAAGGAATTTATTAGAGTTATCTCGTGGAATATTTGTAAATAAAGTTAATTTTCTAAATATAATAGTAAGTTAAATCTTGGATTAACATTTTTTTATGTATCATAATTTTCATAGAAATAAATACTTAAAAAGGGATAATAGAAATTAAATGTGTGATACTTCATTTAGACTATTTAAATGAGTAAAAATGGTAATTGTTAGTTATTGTGCGTCAATGTAATACAATGGTTCGATCACAATGTAGAGGAATTCACTAATAACAATATAGAAAATAATGTTCATATTTACATGTATTCTCTTTTCTCTAGAAATCTCCTTATTGGATAAAATGACGAGCTGACCCCAAAGTTTTACATAAAAAATAATTATAGTATTTAATAGTTTTTAAAGTATTATATTTAGTTATTATAAGTTACATAACTTCATTATACTTTATTAATTAAACAACAAGTTTGGATATACTGTACAATAAAGAGTGTCCAAATTTTCAACATTTTCACAGCTTCCAACGCTACAATCATCTAGGAATTCCTGATAATAAAGTAGTGCATTGCACAAGTTAGAAGCCAAATTTGAAGGAGAAAAAGGACAGAAAGGTAACGTCTTAGCATTTGTCTCGCTTTTCGATGCAAGTGCCGGGGAAGAAGAGAAATAGAGAAAGAAAGACAAAGAGAGAGAGAGAGGAGAAAAAGCCGAAGAGATATGTATGCTAGGGCGGAAGCCGATAATCGGCTTACACGTTTTGGCAAGTTATGAAATCCTGTTTCTCTTTGGTCGCTATAATGCAAGGAAGGTCGAGGGAAGAAGGGGGACAAGAGATCCAATGGCATTTCGAACCGCATTCAGGAAATTAACGATGAAAAACATTGCATGTACAAGAGGCATTTCTATACCCGTATTAAAAATAAAACACATTTGGTGTATTATAGGATTGGCGTAGCTTTGCTGTTTCTACTGCTGACGTAGCTTTTTTTTGGGGTTGTAATAATGCGTTTCCTTATTACGATGAATTAGTTTTGAGGGAATGGAAAATTGTACCCAGTCACGATTCTATAACGATTTTTATACACGATAATTTATGTAACGGAAGTATGCTGCGCGATAAATCAAATCTAAGAAGTGCCATAGTGTTTCGAATATCTTAAAACGAGTCGAGTATTTCTTTCACTTACCCTATAATATATATAAATCTAAATCTAAATACAGCTTATAAGCCAGGCCAGTAATTTAATAGCAGATTCATCTGAACCATGAATTTTCGTTAACACGTAAAGAAGAAAAGTTGGCATATTAGTTTTAACAATTTTTTTTTTCACCCCGTAACGATGAATAATGCGACGAACATTAAGGTATAAAAAACAACGAAGAATCTCTTATGAAAAGCAAACTATGCGAACCGGCAAAGCAACTCTCGGCGCGGCAAAGTATCCGCAAAAACGAGATCAGCTCTTAATTAATAACGGCAATCGATCCCCGTTTTCATAAAGTCCCGAGACTTTCGCGCCACCGCCGCCGCCGCGGCAACTCCAAAACATCGGCGCAGCACTCTCGCAATGAACCGACTCATTCTACCGTAAAATCAACAGAAAACGCCTGTCTCGCGCACTTAACGCGCCTCTATACACATTGCTCACACAGATACATACACGTACACTACAATCGCGAATAATAATCCCTTCAATGAACTGCGAGAGAAAGAAATAGACCACCCACAAAGCAACTATTTTTCCCCTTTTTCCCGACGTTTTACAAGAGAGAGAGAGAGAGAGAGAGAAAGGGAGAGAGAGAATGGGAGAGAGAGAGAAAGAAAAGGGGGTACACGCGCGTGTGTGTGTATAGTATAGGGAGCTCGCAAATCGATCAGCTCGCCCGCTTGTGAAATTCGATGCAACGCTCGCGCGCCCGTCTCGGTCCAACAGCGCGCGATAAACCTTTTTCCCTCTCTCTTTCTCTCTCTCTCTCTCTGTCTCTCTATTTCTGTCTCCATCTTTCTCTCTCTCTCTCATCCTCTCTTTCGTCGATCTACTGCATAGTGTATATATGTATAGTGCGAATACTTATATCCAGCGGCTATCAGACGATATATATCTTGGGTGGAAGCCTCGAGGATAGAGGCAGAGGAATAGGGAAGAGAGCGAGAGACAGAGAGACTTTGGCTCGACTTTAGACGATCGACCCGCGCAAAGTCATGAGCGTGTAATAGTTGGGGAATTCGGTACGTTGTTCGTGTAACGGATGAATGAATGGCTGCTTACTATGGCGCACAGAGTGAATTTCTGCGCTGGAATTTTTACGGAAAATCTACGACACAAAATTTAATTAATCACAAGCTGTTGACTTTTATAGAATTTGATGATTTATTCCAGAAGAATCCAAAAATATTTAAATGTATAAATGTAAAAGTATGAAATGCACAATGGCTTCATTTTATTATTTATATAATTTCGTATAAATTTATTCATTCAACTAAAGCTGAATGTTTTAAGTTAAATTGTTACATTATTGCAATTTGAACTTCGTTGCGCGCCATAAAAATGTAGTTTTAAAAGCTACAGTAATAAAGACAGAACAGAGCAACTGCGTTATGCGTTATGGCTTTTGAATTTTTGCCAGAAATATATCTAGAAACATTTAGCGAAAATGTAGAACGGTAGATAAATATAAACGCGCCATTTTTCGCACGATAGACCGACGACCGTCCATAAGACTAAATTCCGAACAGAGCCATCATAAATTTCTCTGCTCCACAATTTTACGTTTTACTGCCTCGATTCGATTATTGGGATTAAAAGTTGCACTCGCACTATTGGTTAAAATTTAAAAAAGAAATACATATATTCACGCTAAATAAGATATTCAAATTATTCATTTTAATGGACCTGTTATTCGGGTTGATTAATTTAGCGGCTACGTCGAATGCGGTCTAAAATTAAAAATAAAGTTTTTTGCACTGAGCGCGAACTCGCGCTCGAAAAAGCATTCAAAAGCCCATACGCGCTTTAATATTGGGATTTACAAGCATTTTTCATAAGCGTGCATAATAGTTATTCGATGAATTATAATAAATCCGAAATGATAAAATGAATATAATACATTATTAAGTTAAAAAAAATTTATAAATTGTCATCTGGAATTTCTACCGAATTTACCTTCATACCAAATTAATCTTTCAAATAAATACTTTAATCTCCTCTTTTATTTTTCGCTTTTAATATATACAAAAAAAAGATACGAATCAATTCGTACATCAATACTTTGTAGCATCCCTCGCATTATAGCTCCACTCAAACACTCATGTATATACATTCCAAACCACATAGCGTTGACCAAGTTTTTTTCATTTCCCCGTCCGATACAGGGACCTAAACGAGGTGCGTGTGTGGGTGTCGCACGTGACCCGCAGACGCGCATTCATTCATTCATTCACGAAATAAAACTGAGCCGCCGATGTGAGTGCCTCTCTCTCTCTCTCTCTCTCCTCTCTCTCTCTCTCTCTCTCTTTCGGTTCTTGCCCCGGCTACAAAATCACATCAACCGTCAATATCAGCCGCAATGATCCTACCCTCAATATGTAAGCCTCCCATGACTACATACATTGTGCGTACGTGAGCGAAATGCTTGATTCGAGTCTCCCGTCCCAATATATTCGCCTCTCTTGTCATACACATTGCTATACGTGTTTCTACGTACATGCATATAGAGACAATTCTAGATTGGGTAGACAATACAATTTCTTTGAGAATTTGTGAGTGCGCTGTATTTGTTTTGTTTTTTTCTTTTTTTTTTTTGTGAAATACATTTGATTGTTGAACTGAATATAGTTATAACTACAATATTTTTACTACATATAATTGATTCATTGTTAGATAACAAATATTGTAATGGAAAGTACTAAATTAGTATTTATATATAATTAATTTTTCAAAAAAATTAATAAAATTAAAGTACAAATTTTTATTAATTCAGTATTCAATATTCTATACGTGATAAATAATCATTTTTCTTTGATAATATTTTCATCCTACTAAATTTTGAGCCCTTTATTTACGTATTACATATATGCCAATACGATATAGCTTTGATAAAGAAATTAATCAAATTGGGAAAAAAACTACACATATTCATTATAGCTTCAATGCATAATAAGTAATTCGAAATTGAAATTCCTCGATATAACGCTGATAAATGTGCCTCCAGCCACAAAGAATAATATGTAATTATGCTCGATCTCATACAAATTTTCCCTGTATACGAAATACGAAAACTTGATTTTATGTTTATTAATCATCGATAAGATAATGAAATTTTGGTTTTGATGAACATGTGCAGCCTATAAAAATTTCGCATATCAATAATTTCGATATAATACGAGGGGCTATCGAAACTATAAAAATGCTATAAAAAGCAAAATCGATTTCAATAGTGTAGCCTCGGCCAATATTCTAATTTCCTAAAATTTGTTATTGTCAGTTAAAGGTAGAGTGTACAAATAAAGCAAGTATAGCATAGACATCTTGTTTCTCGAAATTTTTAATGCTTCAATCATCGATACAACTAAAATACCAAAGCTAAAGCTTTCTTTCCGAATAAAACCGGTCATCAATTTATCATCAAATAATACTTCTCTTTACCTGATCATTCCCAATGGACAAACGCACGAAACCCGTCCAACTTTTCTACTATTCGTCCACAATGCACCTTTGTTAGCCCGACGTACGCTGTATAAGGTCAAGACACGATATCCAACCGCTCAATCCTATCCCCACACAGAGAGAGACACGTATACATAGCGCGTGCGAGGGAGAGAGAGAGAGAGAGTGAGAGAGCTTAAAGCATAAGCGACTGGTACGTACGGTATTATAAACGGCGTGGCAACTAACCTCGATTACAGCTTCCTACGTCCGCTTGGCAGCTCGCCGGATCCGATGATCGCGCACCTCGACGCATCACAATGGCCCGGCTGATTATACCTCTTCCTCTCCTCCACTGTACCTTACGCTCTTCTCCCCCACCTCCTTCTCTTCTTCTTCTTCTTCCGTCGCCAGCAAACTTCCGCGACGATTCGCTGCTATACGGCGACTGCGACTTCCACCTCACAGCTGATGCTCTACGGCCACTACTGCTCCACCGATCGTTCCTCGAGAGTCCGATTGTTCTCGTAATACAGGCGAGGATTCGTCCGACCACGTGCTGCGCTCAACTCCCGTCTACCGCACGGCTCATCGCACGTGGACTGCTTTACCCTGGACCTCATCTCACACTTTGTCTTTGAGATAATTCACTTGTAAATTTGTGCGTTACACATCCACCTGTTCATTGTCAAGGAAAACCGTGTATCGACCTACGAAAGAAGTTCGTCTCCCAGTCTCACGCACCTTTCGACTGCAACCTCTCACTGCATCCACTCATGATTTCCCTATATTACTTCAACTCCTATATATTCGTTCCTATGTCCTTGCGACGTTCGACGCGAAGCATAAGGAACGCCGGGTATACGTGCTAGACGTAATTATTCGGTTCAAGAACGCTCCTCTCCGCAATAGCTGCTCGGTCGTGTGCGCTAGCGATAATAGCGAGGCCGTCACTCGTCCAGCATCCGAACCATATAACGTACGATCCACAGCCGAGGCAAGATACCCGTGTGTCGCGCTGAAAAACCGGCTAAACTTGCACGCCTCACTCGCGGCACGGCTTATCTGACGTTTGCATGCAGGACCACCTGGGACCGCCTCACTGTACGCGTTACATCGACAAACATCCATCACCGCCGCGACTACATCGTTCGCCCGCGCGGATTAAAGACACCGTCGCGCAAGCACGTGCGAGACGCAGCTACACTCTCCCCTCATTCTCTCCCTCTGGCGCGCGCGCGCCCCCCTGACAATGCGTATACACGAGTGTACGATGTTAAGTGTACGTGGTTGATAAAGATGCTGCGAGGAGTAGAGAAAGGAAGAGAGAGAGAGAGAGAGGGGGAGCTCGAGCTGCTGCCTGCGGCGCGGCCCGTGCCAACCTGGCGCGTCCTCGAGAGCAGCAAGCTCGTCGAGGGGGCACGACAACTGGTAACAGCGGCGGCGGTGGCGGCGGCGGCGGCGGCGGCGGCGCATGCGGCTCGGCGACTCGGCAAACTTCGGAAAGCTCCGCGCGTACTCGACGCACACAAGCTCTCTCTCACTCTCTCTGAGGCTCTGCGTGGGAGGTGTGTGTATATACGCGCGTCTCGGTAAAAGAGGGCGAACACCTGAGAGTGTGGGGAGGGGTTGGAGCCGCGCGCGCGTGGGTTAATGTCCTTATAACAAAAATCAAGCCTACGGCCTTTTTTCGGCGAGCTGGAGCTTTTCTCCTGCGCCTGGGTTTTCTCTCGCTTTCTGTGTGGCTCCCTACGGATGAATAGTCGGCGCGTGTGCGTGTGACCAAGAGTTTTGTGCTGCTGCTGTTGGCTTTTTATATTGTGCGTCCTTTGGAGGGTGTGTGCTGAGAGAATGCGGATAGGAAGGGAGACCTTGGTATTGTGAGCCGTTTTCCCTTTGTTTTCAAACGCATCGCACGCCTTTTGTTGGCTTGTGTTTTTTTATGATCGGCGTGTTTTTGGCCGTGGAGTGTATATGCAGTGGTGTCCTTACTAACGCTGGGAACGCTGATTGCGCGGAGAAGGCGTTGATCGACTGCTGCGTAGAAGATTCTGAATTGTTGGGGGGCTGATAACTTTGAAAACTTTATATTGCTATTGGACATATTACGGGGTTACAAATTAATATTCTTTGAAATTATCAAAGATTCTTTAGAATATGCAGTTTATTGTTATATCAGTAAATAATATTTTATCTACCCAATCACTGCTTTGCCTTTAAAAAGCATATTCTATAATTATATACAGTTATAATTAACAGTCTATAATGTATAATCTATTCATACCGCAATGATCCAAACAATTACTTTGAATTTCAAGAGTAGTTTACTCTTGACAATCTTATTATAGCTTTGATATGTAGCTTAAGAGTAAAACAATGATCTATATTTATGCTTTATCTGAAAACAGTACTTAAGTAACTGTATATTCCTATTGAATAGTCAGATATGCTACAACAGTAAGAAAAAAAGGTCATCCACTGTAACGGTTTTTGAAAATTTTTTTGTTTTGAATCAATATATTACTATGTATCGTATATTTGGTCAAATAGCTCTTATGGGGCAAACTAAAATAAACTCTTCTCTGTTTTATAGTAATTTTTGCGATGCATTTTCAAAATTGTAGATATTAGCAGGAAACTGAACGCCGCAGTCCTCTATTGTTCCAAAGAATAAACTCAATTCCTCCCCACTGCTCCGCACGATCCGTAATATAAAGCTCAAACATCAATAGCTCAACGTACATAACCAGTTCACCCGCATCACCAATCATCCACGCAGGATCCACGATCAACTTATACTTGAACATTCGGGCGTTTACACTCGCGAAACGTAAAGATACCAAAAAAGTCAGCCGCGAAAGGAAAGTCTAAAGCGCGCCGTCACAGTTCGATCGAAGGCTCGGCTGCTGCACGTATACATGCACATGCCAATGTAGCCAGAGAAACGAGGCTTATAAGCATCGCTGTGGCACACTGGCCAACGACGTTTGCCCGCCGCGAGCCGTTCCCCTTGCCCAAGGCTTAATTGCTCGTTCAATTCGCCAACAGAGAGAGAGAGAGAGAGAGAGAGAGAGAGAGAGAGACGTGGACAATTTAGCAACGACAGCAGTCGCTGCGCCCCGGTATCCGTTAGCGTCCCGAGATACATCCGTACGAGTTCCGCACGCGGGCACCTTACACACATATAGACGGAGGGCTAAACCTATATATCCCCCGCATCCACCCCCGACCATCTCTATACCCTATACATACCATTGTATAACTAGCCTGCGCATGAGCAGCTAACGATCCAACGATTGCAATTTGTACTGCGACTCGGGGAGGTAAAGGAAACCTGACGTGCTTATACGTATGTGCGTGTGTGTGCACATTTGGAACAGAAGCGCGAGAGTTTTATTTCAGACAGAGGTGTGGTAGGGGATAGTAAATTGGATAAACATGTTGTTTTTATTTTGTTTTTTTTTGTTTTTTTTTTTGTTTTTTTTTTGTTTTTTTGAAAAGTTGAGAGGAAGCGAGAATCGAGTAGTTGCGTTCGATCGCGGAGTGAAATGACAGTTTCGGGCGCGGTGCGTACACAGTAAGTGCTGGAGAATTACAACGTTTGACTGTTAGGGAAGGCGTCGATCGAGTGCTCATCTATTTGGATACATTGATGTTTTTATTCGAACGGAATGGTTTGTCAGTCTTGCAATAGATTTTATGATGGATGAGGGATATTGTACGGACGATTTCGGACTTGTGTAAAAAAAACTGCAGTTATTACTGAATTTGTAATTATACAGTTCAATTTCCTACATCGCTGAGATCGTAGCCAAGTATCAAATTAATACATAATCAACTTTCAAATTGAATATAAAGGAATTGAAAAACAAAAAAGTTTTATAAAAAGGCGAAAACAATGATTTAATTAAAAACTCGGACTAAGTCCATTATCAAGCGCAGCAAAGTTAATAGCATTTCCGTCAACACCAGTGACTGAAACTCGATCTATATATATAGAGAACTCCATCCTGCCACGGAAATCCGCGTATTACACGACTGGCGTAATCCTCTTTTCTAAACCTCGAAAAAGAAAGGAAAAAGAATAAAAAGCCATAAAGCGCGTCGTGGCAATAAAAGAATTTCGACAAAAGCGCGCCAATGATCAATGAAAATCCCGTATAAAAAAGAGAGAGAGAGAGAGAGAGAGAGAGGGTGGGACGAACGCCTCGACATCGCAGCACAGCAGAGAAATAAAAGACGCCACAAAGACCGGTGCGGAAAAGCCAAAAAATCGTCGTATATCGCACGTCATGGGGTACAGTGTACTGCGGCAGCGCAGTTCAAAAAGGCGTGTATAGCCCGATGAGCGTCCAGCACAGCAACGATTTCGGCCATAGCGATAGTGCAATCAGCGAGTGCTCCCGTAAATCCATACGCACACACGCCGCACACTTTTATCCCGAAAAATGGAAGAAAGGGGATAAATGGGCATAAAGTCAATCGGTCGCTCAAGTTTTTCGCTATCGCGCACTTATACGTATAAGCCGGAGCTCGCGCGCGAGAGAACCGTAATACGCTAATGGATTTTCGTAGAGAGAAGAGAGAGAGAGAGAGAGAGAGAGAGAGGAGGCGAAGCCTGTAACATTTACCACCACATCGCCTGTACCTCGGGCTCACGTTAACGCGGAAAGCTTTTAACGCGAAATCGACTTTCGAATATTTCCCTCTCTCTGCCCCTCTCTCTCTCTCTCTCTCTCTCTTCCTGCCAGCTCTCTGCACAAGCGTGTGCGAGATTGTAGTGAACTGGCGTTCGATTGCGTCGACGCGCGCTCGCGCAAAGTCCCTTTTTTATTATACAGTTTGTCGCCCTCAGCCCTCCCCGTTTTATATATCGAGGCGTTAAATTTTATTTATACGTCGTCAGTGTTGCAGCACTTCGGGCGCACATCGGCATGACGTTTGCTGAGCTTTATACGAAAGCGACGCGTGTGCCGTTTCTTATGTTTCCCATGCGTGGGCGCACTGCACAGAAGGAGGAATAAAGCTCTTCCATGGCCGCGGTTACAAAAGTGCTTATGATTTTTTATACCGACCGTCCGACTCGCCCGTGAGAAATGCATTTTGCATTAAATTCCATATGTACGGGACGTATTGGTTTTGAATTTCACGCGCTCTCTAAGCGGCTCGCTGAGATTACGTATATGTCTTGTGTTTTATACATAAATATATACTGTACATGAAAATACTTGTGTTCGCGCTTACACGGAGGAATTGTGGCGTCGAATTTGATACGTTTTTTATGTGTCTCCGTGAGAAACACACATTTTTTTGCTGCAATCGCATTTGTACACTCCTTCAACTATACATTGTTATGATGACAATGCTCTGTATGATTATAATTCCTTACAAGAACAAAACCTGATATAGCAGAAAGAAACTCTAATGTAAGCATCATTAAGTATTTTCTACGAAACGTGTACCTCGATGTAAATTAATTCGATCCTTAAAACCAAAAAAAGCGCAGCAGGCATGTAAAGCACCGCACGAATTATCGAAAAACGATTCATTTCCCATCGCAAAACAGCTTGCCAGTGCTCCCCTCCCAAGTATACAACCCCATCCAAACTCAGCACCCCAACGAATTAACTTTCCCGCAGCGTCATTGACTCGTTACGGCTACTTCGGCACAACTATCCTATAGAAAAAGTGCCAAGCTATATCTTCGGTACGGATGAGAAAAAAAAAACAGAAAAGTGTATAAACACAGAGAGCAAAATCAAAACTGTGTACAGCAGAGCTGCAGGGCGTTCTGTGGCAAAACTATTTCCGTTTAAGAAGTCCCACGATGTAGCGGCAGCAGCGGCAGCAGCAGCAGTAGTAGTTCTAGCATAGAAAGTAGCGGCTGCATTCCGGGATGGGCGGATTCGCGTTGCATTAAACACGACCGGCGCGGCGGTGGCGACTGGCCGCGCGTCTAATTTCCCGCGGCGAAAGTTAGCGGCCAACTATTCCCATTAGGTAGTTTCGGGCTTTTTGTCTCGCTCACTCCTCTCTCCCTCTCTCTCTCTCTCTCTCTCTCTCTCTGGCTCCCACCTCACCGAATACGTGCGCAGAAAGAGAGAAGGCTGTGAGGGGAAACACGTCTTCGCGGGCTCTCTGCACTCTGTGTGGCTACAACATTGTTTCTAGCTGTGTGTGTATGCGTGGGTCTGCCGCGGCGAAGTTTGCGCATGTAGACTGTCGATGCAGGCGATGGAGTTATGAGTCTTATGGGTGATGATGGGCAAGAGAATTAATTTTTTAATTTTAACGATGTACCGTTGTCGCTCGATGACTGGCGATGGTTTGTTTGTATATAAGAGCGAGTTTCGAATAGAGTTGATGTACGTTAAACTTCGATTTGTATAGTGTAAATTGGAATTCGTTCAGTGGACTTTTTAAAGCTAATTATTGGGGGACTATGATCATCACCTCTTGCATTTATCAGCAAATGGATGGAAAAGATTAGCGTACTGTAAATTTTCAGTTGGATTATGGATATGTCTATGGAACGGTTCTGTTACGCATTTCACTCACAATCATTAAATCAGCCTCTGAAAAAAGTGCTACTATTATCATACTCCAAAAATGCATGGAGACTTAATATCAAATCATCATTAGGTCACTTTCAAACAGTTATATTCAAAGTCTTCTCCGTAAATGTAACTCTTTAGTTATTTGTTTTATCACAATGATGTAAGGAGTTAGTAATTGTAGAATGCAGTAATTTAAGTTAACAGTTATGATCTTTGCAACGAACATAAATATTACAGATTCCTAAATTAAGGCATTGACCCAGTTTCGAATGAACATAAAGAACTGTGGGCAGCATTATCATGGATCACAAAATCACCAATAACGAACGAACGTTTGCTGTAAAATCCCCTAGAATCAGCGCATAAAGCAGAGCAGAAAATATATAAAACAAGCATTACGTGCATTATCGCTCAACTGAATTCATAATATTACGTATATATATACACTAAAGAGTTTTCCCAGCTTTCTCCATTAACAATCGGAGAAAGAAAAAACATCTATAGAGGCAGAGAGAGAGAGAGAGAGAGACGAGGATGGAGCGCGCGAGCAACGACATTGTTCGGGGTGAAGCTTTATGAGTTCAAAGAAGCGTCGCGGGACTCGCGGTCGGCATAAATTCTCCCTCGGCCCCCTTTTCCACGCGCGCCCCTGCGGAATCAGAAATCGATAAAACCTTCCGGCGTCGTCTCCGCGAAGGTGTATATATATACAAATAATACAGCCGCGTAGAATATAGACATATAGAGCTGGTAGTGAGTATAAGCGCGGTAAATTCGATTTTCGAGAGGTTTGCTGACATCTGTAACTGCCGAGCATTTTGCTCATTCCTTCCTCTTCTTCTTCTCCGTTGGTTTGCTCTCTTTGTTATTCTCCCGCAGTCGAGATTTATGATTATGACGATTAGTTTCTGGTACAGTTACGATATTGTGCGCGCTGCGGAGCTTTATTTGTACGATTTCTCGCTTTCGCTGTATATAGGAAGGGACGCGGGCGCGCGACACTGCGCCCCCTACACTGCGCACATACACACACACCTGTGTATATATATATATATATAGAAGCGCAAAGTCGTAGAACTGAGGGGAAAAGGCTTTGTAATAACGAGACAGTGAGAAATGGAGGATTTTTCATTGTCGCGCGTTACTGTTACAATATGTGACGTGTCATATAAATGTTACGGAAAATTGCCGCGCGGGTTTATGTAGCTGCCGCCGTATGAGTAGCGATGCCGAAAGCTTTTTCTTCGTTTCTCTTTTCTATCTTTCTTTTTTTTAATTGTTAGGGGAAGGAGAAAAGGCTAGTTACGATAATGTATTTAGCTTTTCCGTTGAGAAGATTCATAATCTTTTATTTTTTTTTATAAATTTTGAGTAAATATTTTTTCAAATCGCACGAATAAACGACTGCTATTTTTGGTTCATGCATATATATGTGCATGTACATGTAAGCGTATCTATGTTGAGGGAGTATAGAATGAGACCAGCTGAATCGATTTTAATCTAACAAAGCTTATTAGAGGATTAATTTCTTATGTACACCTCGTTCGATTCGTTCATTTGCGAAAATCCAAATGGAAAATCATAGATGCGTGTTCACAAAGGGATTCGTTGCGGAAACTAAAATGTGAAAGACCTTCAAGTAGAACAAAGATGAAAATAGTATTATTCAATTAGAAAATAGTAGAGCATTATACAAATCTGTTTGATATAGAACGGAATCGTTGTAAAACAAGAACTTATATTGAAAGATAAAAAGACGTTCTTCGAATATCTTATTCCAATTCAAATCAACATAATTAATGCAATTCACTTTCCAATCAATCCTACACCCTAAAACTTTTTCAATCACTCGAATATATTTCTATACAAATTCATCGCTATAATACAATCATTAATCGCGAAACACGTATACGCACAGCGAACCTGCAGCCGCAATACCTCATATCCCTTGATCGCACTCCATCACGCAGCTCCGTCTTTTTATTCCTGTGCCCCCCCCCCTCCCCCATCACCGTCCCCGTGCGACCATTACAGAAAAATTCGGCCCAGTTCGCAGTAACACAAAATTTTCGCCCTCGTCACTCAAAGCAAACTCGCGCGAAACTATGACCGGAAGTATCGAAACTGCACTTTTTTGCTCCCGCGCCCTCTCGCTCAGTTTCAAAATATTCGTTGCACACGAGAGCAAGCACGAAAGAGAGAGAGAGAGAGAGAGAGAGAGAGTGAGAGAGAGAGAGAGAAGTACAACGCAATCATATTGTCGGAACGTCACTATCGGCTGGCGCAGCGCGTGTGCGTTTATCATGTAACAGCTTGCGAAACGGCCGTTTGCAACTCTCTCTCTCTCTCTCTCTCTCTCTCTCTCTCTCTCTCTATCTTTTATCCCACTTTCGCTTCTCTCGCTATACCTATACGCAAATCGTTATACCGATTCCACGCCGAAACAACTTTCGCGTAATAACGTCCGGCCGCGATTAAACTTTCTAGCGACGCAAAAATTTCGCTTCTCTCGTGCATACGCGGTGATTAATTTTAACGTCGGCTTGGAAATTGAGTATAGTTCAGTTGTTTCGAGAGATTGTAAAGTCTTGATTATTAGAATTCGCGCGTATATTTTTTCGAGTTCTTTGTGTCTTTTCAACGATAAACTAGTTACGTTGATTATTTGATTATGGATAATTAAAGGAAATTCGAATCAAGAATAAATCTGCGATTTTATAGGAAATACAGTGTTTGGATATACGAAACCTATGTCATTAATAATTAGGGTATTACAAAAAAGTTTAATTTAAAAAAAACTGTATTGCAAATCAGTGTCTTACTGAACTCAGATGCTTCTACTTCCACATATTAACCCTAGCTGTATCGAATGAAGTCCTTACATTACTCCAAAAGATATCTCCGTAGATTGGACACATGTTGAGAGTTTTACAAAATTGGTAGGTAACGAGATTTTTTTGTAGATCGCTGCTTACTAAGCCGTGGTCGAAATTATCAAATTTAAAATGGCGGATTGAAAGTGGCTCAATCTAAAATTATGAGTTAAGTAGTTATAATTCTTTTCAAATTCAGGTTGGTCATATTAGATTAGGCATTTTAAGTTTTGCCATTTGGACCACACATTCGCTGTCAACGACCTCGAAAACTCCTGTATACCAATTTTCAAGTAAAACAGTCAACATGTGTCCGATTCAAGAGCAGTTCTGGTTAGGGTCCCTGAGGGTTAGTCTGTTAGGGGTCTGAGGGTTAGTTCCATTAGTCTTTTACGTTACCGAAATGAACTTTGCAGTGTAGCAAGTGTTAATTATAGAATGCAATTTACTAGACCTTTTGCTAACTAATTACCTTTAAGTATTGAATAGGTTAAGTTTTTTTGGATCATACATTCTTTTATATTCTAACGGATAGTGTTTATAAGTTTGATAAGTATAGGAAATATCTTCTTTGTTTCAAAGTATGTATGCTGCAGGTAATATTGTGTTCCATTGTAAGAAAATTTCAAGATTCTTATAACAGAAATACGTACCCTAGCAATAAATTTTATTCTATTTTGTCAGTAATATATATATATAAATGTATATATACAGTATTTGTTTGATAATGCAGTAACAAAATTATAATTTACAGCGAAAATGTACTATTTAGTTTGTCACCTTCTCATAACATCTATAATCGATTGCTTAAATATTTTAATATAACTTAAATACAGATGTGTAGATTTTGTGTAGATTTTGGATGTGTAGAACTTCACTGGTACCTAAAATACTGCTCTAGCAATATAAGATTTTTGTATAATCTTTTCTACTGATGAGCGAATCTTATGACAAAATTACGCTTATTATACATATATTTGGATTTATCCATGTATTTTATAAATTATACATATATTTGGACGGGATCAAAAAATTGCGAAGCACCTTTCCCCGTTTATTATAACTTAAAATTGTACTAACGCATAAGCTAACAGTGAGATGAATAGTTCTGAAAGCAATCGATTATGCCCCTTGCAATTAGCAACCACTTGTCTCTTAAAATGACACTCTATATTTCCATTCGCGAACTATAAAAAAAAAATCTATAACTTTTTTCAAGTCGCAATCTTTTATCCTCACTTAATTCTTCTTCTTCTTTTCAGTAACTACGCTACGCGAGCCTACTATCATCTTGGCCGCTAATCTCCAGAGCGTAAATATAAATTTCAAAATAATGTACAACCCCAACAGAAGAACAGCGATGACATCGAGTAGCATATACTGATAGAGACTCATATCAAGGGATGGATTGCGCATCATTTCGGTAACTAAACCTTTGTGACGAGCTACGTACTCAACCCAGTAAGCGGCTTCTTCGAGTGGTTGCATTGGTCGATCCCTGAATGCCGCTGACAATTGCTTGGCGCGAACAGCAAACCTGTATGGAATAAAATTCGTCATAGATATATCAATTTTAGTGATTGACATAATTATGCTGTATGATATTCGTCTAGATTAACTTTTCATTTTTTCATCAATGTTATAAAATTCTATTCGTGATTCTATAATAATTATTATTTATACGGATAGATATAAGAATTTTATTAAGTTCTAATAAAAGCGGTGTAACAATAACATATTATTTATTATATTCTGAACAAATAAAAAAGGCAATAGCATATAAAAGTAGTGAAAATGAGTTAACCCTGGTAGAAAATTAACCATTTTTGTTGGTTAACGTGTTATTCAAATGAAAGCATTTTCAGCCGAAATAAATCTTAAAAGCTTATTAAAAGTATCTAAAATTATGGTCATATTTTCAGTTGTTGCCACTAGAATATAATGTTCTTATGAAAAAATTACTTTTGCCGTTAACAACACAATAATATTAGCGTGACGTTTTTAACTAGACAATTAACCAATAACTAAACCAAAATAAGCCAAACTATCGTTAATGTTTCTACCAGGAAATGTGGATTATATTACATAATATAAATGAAAATTACTCGACAAGCCGTAATAAAGACTAGTTTCAAAATTTATGAAAACCAATTTCAGTATACGCTGACAGTGAATTTTTACAACTAGTTTTTTTCATTTGCACAGTACACAAAATTTCAATTAAATTTCGAACTCGACCTGTTAACTCGAAACAAGCAGACATGTAAATAAAAAAAAATTTTTCGACATTAGACAGTACTCAAGTTAAATATATTGACACGCAATATGTGCAAACATTTTTAATATGTATACCCTGCATTTAAATTCGTTCATAAAAATTTCACCCACTAAAACAAATAACGGTTAATACATCGGTGTTAAAATATAAAGTGTATGTAATAAAATATGCAAAATTAACCATTGTAATATACTTAACAAAAATGTTAGCAAATAACTTTTTCTTACCTCGGATCATAGAGAACGTTGTGCAAAGTACTATTGAACGTCTCCAACGTAATGTCAATATATTTTAGAACGAGTCCCAGGCCCTTCTCTTCGAGCAAAGCAGCATTAGTCAATTGATCGCCGAAAAATGGAATGACTACAATCGGAACACCGGCGTGAACGGCCTCGACGGTCCCCAGCATACCGCCATGTGTTATAAAAAGCTTCACGTTCGGATGATCTATAATGAAATTCGAAAGAGAACATTTCCCATTACTTTCGCTGAACGGCCATTTTTCAATGCTTCTTAAATTGTGCTTATGCGCGCTGATTCGCATAACTTGATGCATCGATAATATTGACTTTCTAATTTATAACACGAATGCGAAAATTATTATTTCTCGGTAAAAGGAGCTTTAAGATTTATGTTTCCGTGGCTAAAGAAATTACTTTAAAAAATAAAGGATAACTTTTTATTAATTTTCCAAAAGCTGTATACACATTTTTCTGGATAGACTTACGTAAAATGTCATTTTGCGGCGACCATGTGGTCAGCTTAACATTGGCGGGCAGTCCGTCGATGCCCTCCTTGCCCCACTTCATGAGCACCCGATGCGGCAGCCGAGCGAACGTCCCGAGAATAGCTAGCTTTTTATCCTCAGTCATACTGGAGGGGTTGAGCATCGAGCCGAGGTTCAAGTAGATCAGGCCCTGCCTAGCGCCCGATATCCAATTTTCCAAATCCTGCAAGCTCCGTACCTTTTTATCTCCTCTTTTCTCCCCCCCTCCCTCCTCTCTCTTTCTCTCTCTCTCACTCACTCTTTCTCTCTTGCGCTGTGTCACTGCTTAATTCGTTGGGACATAGCCGGGGAATATAATCGAAGGAAAACCAATCGGGCGAGTAGCCTGCGAGAGGCCTCTCCTTTATACGTGAGAATCATCGCGATTGGGAAAGGAGAAGGAGAGAAAGACAGAGAAATCTTCGATTGGCGCGCATTCGCCGGGTAACGACTTCCTTATTACGGCTACGAGGAATTGTCTACGTTCGTTCGCGGAAATTATTTTATTCGACTGATTTGGCGCGAACGGATATATATTAACTCCTTATACGTGGGATAATTTCTTGTCCCGGCCGAGTGGAGGTGGAGGACTAATTTCGTTTCGGGGTGATTTTTCGATGCTTGCCATGGAGATGGAAGCTGGAGCAAAGGCTAAAAGTGAGAAAAGTTAGCGAGTCTTTTAATTTTCTTCCGATTCGTTCATCCGTGGAGCAATTTTAGAAAAGAAAATTTTTGTCCGATCTCTATTAAGGACTTTCCAACAAAGATTTCATATTATTAAAGTTCTTTTTAAATTTAAATCACCTATGACATAATTTGACGTATATATTAGCTGAGATCTATAGTTTTTTTTTTAAATGACCAAACCAATAACAAAATGACTTAATATTCTTTTTCCTCAATTTTTTAGACTAAAAATCTGTTATAGAGTTAATTTTCAAACTAAATAATAATAATCCGTAGTTCTTACAAAGCATCATTTTTATTTAATAAGCTATATATATGATATTACTCTCTTATTATAAAAATCTTTGTCACATCATTCAATAATTAAAATGAAATTTGAATTATTGAATGATACCACCAATTATTAATTTTAATAAGATACTACTTAAGATAAAGTTATTATCTTATCAAAATTAATAATTTAGATAAAATTATTATTTAGATAAAATTATTATTTTATCTAAATTATTATTTTATCTAAATTAATAATTAGTGGTATCAAAGTATTTCACGTTGATTGTAATCAATCATTTTAAAATGGGCCGCTTTCAATATTATGTTCTCAAATCATTGTAAGCCATATAATCCGTTTTTCACCATCTCTCATCCTTATCTGCACTATTCAACTTCTAAACATCCATACCATATATATATATATTGTACATAAAATATCGTATACTCACATCCGGCAAAGGCATCGGTCTCCTCACATGTATTCCGGCGATCTCCTTGACTCCAGGCACCAACGGTTTCGCGTACTGGTGCACGTAATGCGTGTTGACCAAATAGAGGCTCGCGTTCCTGGCAATATCCTCGAGAGCCGGCATATCCTCGCCAAAATGCTGCCTGGCCACAGACTCGCAGTAGTGCCCGTAGATCCGATAGAGCAACTTGTAAACGACGTAGTAAATGCTATTGTCGAGCCTCTGGAGAAAGCTCATGCGTGACGGATTGCCGGACGTGGTGCCCGGTACGTAGGAAGGATTGTCGGGATTGCCGGTGCGATCGGTCAGCCAAGTCGACAGTGTGGACGAGCGGATGAAGACTAAGGGCACGTCGAACTTGTGGGCAAAACCGATGAAGCAGTCCGCGTTGAACATCTCCACGATCACCAGGTCGTACTGTTCAGTACTGTTCAGTAGTTTCTGGATGTTCGGATGTGCCAGACCTTCGCGACAAACTCTATTCAGGCCATTGCTGAAAAAGCCTGTTTCAGTTTTCTTATGTAGTAATTCACCTACAGTCTATTATAAGAAGGTATACCTATATAAAAGTGCATATATGAGTACTATACCTATAAAAGTACACATACGTATACTTTTATATATTTTCATCAAAAACTGGCAAGGAGAGTTTCCATAGTGGAAATAATTTATATTCTTATCCATAATGTTCAGAACTGTGCGGAAATATGCCTAAAGATGTTAAAATGGGACCAGGTACACAAGATTGGGATGTTTAGCACATTTTGCCACAGTTTAGGACAGATAGACACAGAAATCATTTCAAGAGTAGCAATTACTATTGAGAACATTATTCTGTTCTTATGTTTCTGCATATATTGACACGTTTTTCCACGTTTGTGCAGGTATCCGAATGTGCAATTCTAGACCGAAATGAGCCATTTTATGCCACAATATGCCATGTTGTGCTAAAATTTACTCGTAACTTATTAGTGTTAAACTGCACCTAATTATGTAAAAAAAAAGTGTCGAAATGTCTTAAAATGCGGAAAATTCTGTGTTCCTGGACATATTTTGGCACAATTCAGAACAAAAATTATTTCCACTAACATTAATAAGCAAATGAGCTCTAATAAATCATTTTAAATGCGAACCAGAACGTGTCCTGAAGTTCAAAAAAAACACTTTTTGTTCACCTATGGACATTTGTATACTACATATTAAACATTATCCACTCTTAAAAAAGACATGTTGAATGGAAGCAATTTTGAATGATGCCAAAGTTTAAAATACTGTTATATAAATTAATACTTTAATTCAAAGAAGGATGCCCATATGTGTGGGAACCTCAGGGAACGTAAAATTCATATCATAGCATTTAGTTCTTATCTTGATTATTCATTTGCAAGAGGAAATTTTTCAGGGAAACGCAGGGAAAAATAGTTGTGAGCCTATAAAATTTCGTAATTAGCATTGGAAATATATCTATATATATCAATTTTCAATAGATATAGATATATTTACAATGTTTTTCGTGGGCATCCTCCTTTATGAAAGAATTATGCATCATGTTCGTTTGAATAGATTCTTAAAGAAATCATTTAGTGTATAATTCTTCCAGATACTGTATAAGGATTTTATTTTAAACTAA
>UELU01147570.1:81520-120529 GCA_900490025.1 Megastigmus dorsalis
AAAAAAAACACTTTTTGTTCACCTATGGACATTTGTATACTACATATTAAACATTATCCACTCTTAAAAAAGACATGTTGAATGGAAGCAATTTTGAATGATGCCAAAGTTTAAAATACTGTTATATAAATTAATACTTTAATTCAAATTTATGAAAGAATTATGCATCATGTTCGTTTGAATAGATTCTTAAAGAAATCATTTAGTGTATAATTCTTCCAGATACTGTATAAGGATTTTATTTTAAACTAAATTCGGTTTTAATATTATTTTCTGATCTCAAAAATTAGAATCGTCGTAATTATATGGTTTTATAAGACACTAATAGTGCTCACAGATCGCGCATTAATTTTGCTAATACATTATATTATACAATTTTTTTTTTTTTTTTTTTGAAAAATAAAATGTATCATGTTTAAAAGTAGTAAAGATAGATAAATCAGGATGCGCTACAAATAACCCTAAAAAGTGGGTAGGTTCAAGAATTTGGTCAAAAAATCATATACTGGAGTTTAAACCAAATCCGTGACCTGAAAGGTGCGTGCTCTCCTTGCAAGTATAGTAAGTGCATCACAAACATTAAATATTTTGCAGTTCCATATTCTAAGGAGAGAAAGGTATTTTCAATTTTATCCTCGCTGAATCCAATCATAGCATGAAATTCAACTGGAAATCATAAATTTTATCGCACACGTATTCCAATCTCAAATATAGGTACCTACCCATCATCTCCAAAACCGGCGATTTTGAGGATATGTCCATCATGCTCTTACTATGAACAGCATCTGATATATTACCGGTCATGCTGATGTCGTGATAATTTCGAAAGGGCATTTTCTTGGGGAAATGGCTCACTACCGTCACGTTGTTACCCCGTCGCGCCAACTCTTCGAACAGGGGCTCGGCAAAATGAAAGTGGCTCTGACCGTTATATGGTATGATCGCCAGAATTTTGTGCTTTCCATATGCATTTTGCACATTAAAGTAGAAGATAATTGTTATAAAAATTATACGTTTTGAAAAATCTTTAGAAGACATCTTTTGAGAAATTTATCTGGAAAGAAATGTTATCAAAATGTAAAGAAACAATCCGCTTAATATTGAAGCATTAATTTATAAGCGGATGACCATATTAATTTTCGGCAAAAGAAAATTTTAGTTCACGACACAGTTCGGCTCATATAAAATACAATAAATTGTCGAGACGCGTATTACAAAAAGAATGCTTAATTCAAACCCCATTAATTCGTTACTTTGATCGTTTGCCTGCTCCAATGGTTTACCATAGCACCGAACGAAATTCACCATTGATGCACATGCACCGTTGAGCGATGATTAAATTACTTAACTGCAAGCGTCGCGTTTTGTTACAAACACAAACTATGCATAAACACGCGCAGACACACGCGCACACACACAGAAACGCACGCGTGAACGCGAGAGAGCTGATGATAACGGGATTTCAAACGCTCGCATGACCTAGCTAATGCAATACGACTGCGCAGACGTAAAACCGCTTACTGCAGAAACTCGTGTCACTTTAATCGCTGTTATCTTTAAATAATCTTCAATTTATTACTAGTGTGCTTCGACAAAGCAAATCGTAACGTGTACATCTAAATAGAATATACACCGTATCAATTTCAACCTTTATCGTATTTTGGAAACTTATTATGTCTAATTGAACAGTTTTTTAATCTAGTTTGATAATGCAAGATAAGCTGAATTTACTCATAAATTGTATGAAATAATTTCTTATACTTTTAATGCCTTGCACGTGTATCGCGATGATTTAAAGCGACAGATCTTCGCTATAATGAACTGACTCGATAAAAATTCGTTATTATCAGAATATTTCAATATGCCCGAAACTTTGATTACTCTCTTATGCAAATTGGCACTTAATCAAACAAGCTTAAAACCGCTATCATTCATAACCTATAAAATTGTGCACCACAGTTTTAAACCAAAAGCGACCAGATATACATGTTAAAAAGCAGATCGCACGCAAATCACACCCACATGAACCCTCCAACAATACCACTGACACAAGCATTGACACTCGCATTAACATTCACAGAAAAGAACCATAGTTAGTCTACCTAGTAATCCATAAACAAGATCACGGTCATCGAGAACGCAATGATACTGTGTAAGAATCCAAGCAGGTATCAGCGTTCGCCGAGGCACGTGTTACAACTAAGTACTTGGCCAATAAAAAGCAGAATGATGTAAGATGTAGAGGAGAGATAAACGGATAAGTGGAGAACGGAGTACTGAAGAACGTGTTTCGTAACCAACAGCGCATTACGTGGAACGAAATGTGCTCACCTACAACAATCTATAGCATGCCTTTTTATTACGTTCATATTCCAGTTGATGTGTGGACATTTTATTTTATCGAGAGAGTTTGAAGAGACTGAATAAGCAAATCATATATTTTTCACCATACGAATAAAAATGAGGGGAGTGATTGCGACTATCGAAAATTGGTTATTGTGTGTGGCTCAGACATTGCGGTGTAGAAAACATATATACGTGTATGTACTTGATGATACGTGCTTTGTTGGACGTTGCTGGCATCAAAGTTCTTTTCAACGCTATTGCATAAAAGCCATGACTCTTCGATAATGCTTGCCGACTCTATTTACCACTTTAATAGGAAAAACTTTTCCGTCGCTGCGAGCAATCCTTTTTCCTCCCAAAACAACATTTTTCACAATGATCATTTATCCTTTTATTGTTTCGATACTAAAAGCCTCTCCCGATGCGCCGTGCTCCAACAATCACGATGGGGAACAATACCGAGCGACGATAAAACTTTCACTTCGAATCGTCAAAACCCCTCGGCACTTCTTCATATACCATAGCGGTAGAAGCGGCGCGGTGCTTACAAGCGACAAAGTCACACGCGACACGCGCTCAAGTCCCTAAGTCCTCTGCTGGATCGATCAAAACTTTTGTTTCCCATCGGCCAGCACCAGATATACAAACAGAACAGTTCCACCGAAGCGAAGAAATAAAAACGAGACAGCGTGAGACCGATTTATTGACAATAAATCATTTAGTGAATTTATACGTACGGTGAACGTAGAATAACAAAATTTATTCAATAAGGTTCTGACACTTTTTTTAACGCGCGATTTTAATCTTCGATGAATGAAATTCAGACAATTTTAACTGAATATTGAATTAACTGATAATTGTCCATATTTTAACTTATCTTCTTATAAAACATTATCTAATCTGCGCTCGTTATCGCGTTACGTCGCCGTTCTTAAATCAATCGCAAGCGTCCATACTATATTCTCGCCCGATTCACCCAGGCGATCCTTTTAGCGGATCAAACGTTATAAGCTTTCTTCGATTCATCTTTCCACGCAGCTCCGTATCAAGCCGTGCACTCGCTCGCATTATCCCTGGCTTAAACAATTTCATCGGTCTCTCTCACACACACACATGCACACACCGAGCCATACACACTGGAATGGGATAAAATGTGTGTAAACGACGAGGTGCGCGGGGTATAAATACGTCCACGCCGACGCCTTAACGACCCCATAAAACGCCGGACCAACGGAAGCCCACACCAGCCACTATGTGCGTAGCGCGCTGACCCCAAGCCTTTAAATTATACCGATCGACTATATCGGTTGGTCTCGTCTGTAAGCCTTGCTTTCTGGACCGCTGAATTCGTGCCGATCTGTCCCCCTCTCCCGTTTGTAAGAAACTCGTAGATATTGCCAATCGACCGAGTGGGCGTATAAATTTAATTCGTCGATCGATCTGGAGGATGAATTACATTTTTTTCCCCCACAATTCTCCGTGTGTAGGGTATAGATTTGGACACACAGTCGTTGATCAAAGAATGGGGTTGATGGAGAATGGAAATTCGCGTGGATGAAATGGATTGCTTTTTTTCGCTTATATTTTGGGAGAGAGATGCGAGCCTTTTTTTCTCTCTTGAGGCTATTGAGCTATGTTGCTATAATGTATGGCTCGGTGTTTTCTTTCGTGAAAAATGTTTTGGTATGTTAGTCTTTATTTGGCAAAATATAAGTCATTATTACGTACATAAAATAAAATAGAAGTTTTATAATTAAAATATATTTATACAAATGTAATGCTTTTGTTGATTTTCCTAATCTTCACTTATATAGTTTCACACAATTACTTTCGTCTAATTATTTTGTTTACTGTTATCTTTCCAGGGGAGATTTTTGTCCACTATGCATTTATCGTGTCGTTATTTGCAGAAGTAAGCGACGGCTTGAGTGCGAAAGTTTTCTTATATTCTTCAGATTTTTGCTCGTTATTCTGGACTGCTACTGATACCGCAAAACTACATGAATGTAGGATATAGATGGAAAATTACTATACAGTTTTGTTTGTAAAATATATGTTAATGTATATTATTTTGTGAGCTTGATTTAATAAAGCAAATGGTAATGCCATTACACTATTTTAAACCCGTGTTAATTGAAACAAATGTTAACGCAGTGTATTAAAATTTATAACTCGTGTTGCGCTAAAAGCTTTCAATGGCAAACGTCACAAAGCAGGATAAATAATATTGCATAAAACTCAGACAGAAATTATACACTTTTATTCCACTGCCGTCCATTAAAGCGCAAGAAAATGACATAATTAAATTCTCTCATTAGCACAGCTATGCACCGAACTCTCTGCTAACATACTCCATGAATCTCATCTTCTTAAAAACATTAATCAACAAATAAGCTCGTGAGCATTCATCAAAAAAGAACAAAAAAAACACTCATCGTAGAGCGAGAGAGAGAGAGAGAGAGAGAGAGAGAACACGTTAAGCTCGGAGCTGCTCAAAGGTGACAGGAAGTGCCGGGCAAATTGTCGAGAACACAGCGCGAGCGCGCGGTTGCAGCGGAGCAAAAAAAAATTCCCTTGAATTACTGGGCGGAGGTGGCGTCGTGTACACGAGAGAAGTTGGAGTCGACGTGGCGGCAGCGGTGACGAAAAAAAAGCGCCTAAAATAGGAGGAAGAGTGGCAAGAAGCCGGACCCGAGGTGCCGGCTAATAAATTTTAAATGCGCAATAACGCGTCCCGCGTGTGTGTGAAAGGAGACAGAAAGAGAGAAAGCGCGCGTGGCCCGCGTGTGTTTTATACATACATATATATATATACGCGGGGATGGACACTTATGGTAAATGCCTCGCGGTGCTGCGCTCTGAAACACGCCCGATGCATAGCTATGCATGTCTACGTATTCCGTGCGCGATGAAAAACCTTTTCAGCTTTTTCGCTTTTTCTTTTTTACATGTGGCCGAGGAGTTCAGCTTTTACTGGTTTCTCAAAAATTAAACGTCCCGCGATATTGTTTTATTTTATGAGGAAAATTGGAAATGAGTAGCTTATCGCGACGGTGAAGGATCAATATTATTGGCGTGGTCTGTCTTAATTATAGGGCTTTTTATAACAATGAACTGGAAAAGTATCTATAAAATTAATTTTTCCATTGCAAATATTCGAATAACGTACACTGAGAAAAATAGATACTTGATGCAAGTAGAATCCACGTGAATTAAGAAAAAAATAATTTTGTTTCGGCACGTAACTGTTTTCTTCTTAAAAAAGTAAATGAAAGTTAACTAGAAAGACTGCGAAGTGATCGGTAAAAAAGAGAGTGCAGAGGCTCGTATGTGCATGGGCGCGATGGCTAAAGAAAATAAATCACAAAGAGCGCGATGTTGCTAACAACAGTAAGTAATAATTGCAGTCGTGAAAAAGAAAGAAAAAGGGCGATCTTTTCTCATCGAAGAGAGCAGTTCGTTTATTTTTTTTAAAGAAATTGATATTTTCTATTTATTTTCCAAATAATAATAAATAATTTAATATTTAATCATTTTCGTTTTCTCTATCCTTTCTGCATCCGCAGCAATCACTCGTAATTCAGTAACAATTATAACAGTAAAAGACAACTGTAAAAGACCCATAGATCGGTGTTAAGACATTATAAGATGTCCAAGCACTGGTACGTTTGCTATTGTCCAATCACTGGGGTCTTTTACCTCATATCAATTTTATTCATATGATTCGCAACCATCATTTTTCCTTGTCGCGAAAGCGAATCGTATCTAAGCGAAAGGAATCGAAGTTAGATGGTAAAACCAAAAATTAAAAATACAGTATATAAAAAATGATTATACGTATTCTTTATTTTTTGTTTTACCAATCAGTACGTATCCAATGGTCCTAGCATGATCAACAAAACATACCCAACTTGGAGTATAAAAATGGAGGACGTGCCAAATACTTCATCATTGAACATGGTAATTGACATTTCCCATGCAGCACGAAATAATAAAAACTCTCTACTCCGCATCGAGCGACAATAGCAATCACGCGGCAACGCGAGAATAGCGCGAGAGAAGCATTCGGAACATTGTTCCGGAGGCGGCGGCGTGGCGGTGCAACGATTTCCTGTTAGAATGGCGCGCGCAGTTACCGGAGCGGGGGATGGGGGAGGATGGGAACATTCGTAGTCGCGGCGGTTATAATGAGATTTACACGATGAATGAGGCAAGCGGACGGGCGCGTGATACTCGCATTTAATAACATAATCATGTTGCTCTTTCGTTTAGTTTGGCCGCCCTGGCGCTTGTGCGGGATAAAGCGTCCGCGAGTCTGATGAGAGTTGATGCAATTCGGGACGCGCGTGTAGCCCTTCATCCCCTTGCCTGCACCTGCCCTGCCTACACTCGCGTAATTCGAGTTGCAAACTGTATTGTAAAGGGTCCCGAACGAGATGCCATTTACTGCCCTGAACGACATTGTCTATGGTCCAGGGACCGCGAGGAACGCTTTCCGGAGCAGCGACGACGGCGACAGACTTCTACCCGAAATGCTTCGGATTCTGGATATGACGTTTTCGTGGATTTCAACCCCGGAGTCTTTCGACTGACTCTCTCCTAACCGATATTATTAAATGATGATATGACGTTTATACATATACCTTATTTTATTCCACCTATGAGAAAAACGAAAAGAAGTCTACCTCGAAGTTTACAGTGAAAATTTGATGAACGCGTCAGGCAGAAAACAATTATTATATTTCAAATAGCAGCTTAATAATAATATTAGGCAATTTCGTCGAGCAATCTTTTCAGCCCAGCAGCAACACGCGACGAGCTCAATCAATCTTACAAGGCGCGCGACTTTGTCGAAAAGGAAGCTCGCAACGTTTAAACTTCAACGGTCCTCCTCCTGTGTCTTAAGCCAGATTAAACCTAAGCATTGACAAATCCCGCGGTAAGTCGTGGAAAATTCCAATAACCAAAGACAGCAATCCGACAAAAGGCGGACAAGAGGGAAAGAGAGAGAGAGAGAGAGAGGCGTGGAAAACGCCTTAGTCGCAACGAGATCGGACATATATAGTGAGCGCGTGTGCTGCAGAGCGAGTAAATTGGCCGGTGCGATGCCGCGCACGACTCCCGTCGAATCTCCCCTCATTTTTCAACGCGACAAATACGCCGCTTCCGCCTTTTTCCACCTCGCGACAACCCCCCCGACCGCCTTTCCTTGCCCGCGAGCCTTTTTATTTCTCTCGTACTCTCTATATACGTTGACGTTTTATATATACGCCAGCTATGCTTTGTGCTGACCTTTTTCACTCGAACTTTCTTCGCCGTTTTTCATCTTTTTTTTTTTCAGGTTTTCAACGAGTCGTTGTTGTATAATTCCGATAGAGTTTCGAGTTTCGTTTAAACTATCCTCATTGTTCTTTAAAGTGAATATAGCATTTCCAAGTTTCCTTTCTGCTGTTGAATTAAGAATAATGTGTCTCGCTAGAGTAGATTAATCCCGAGTATAGTCAGACATTAATTATCGAAACTTGGCTTGCTCAACGTTCTTCGTTTTTCTTAGCCGTTTTACGAATATACATTTATGAAAATGATGAAATTTTTCCGTTCAAGCCCGTGCATTCTTTTTATTTGAACTTAATAGTTTTATGCTAGTAGCATATAGCGAACTGCACATGTGCCGGTGAATAAATCTTCTATCCAGCTTAACGAATTCATCTACTTTTCCTAATTTCGTCAGTCGCATACAAGTATGAGCCGCGAATTCCCATTCATCTCGAAAAACATGATAATTTTCTCTACCTCCCTCGGCGAGTGCTTCTAACTCACGCCGCGTCCCACTTCCATTACTCTCTCACCATCTTTCTCCATCTCCCTTTCGCACTTCGTCGTAAAATAGGGCAGCAGCGAGAGACGCGTGGGGAGAAAGTACTTATATATACCTCAAAGCCCCATGTACGTGTGTATATGCGGTTTTATACGTGTGGAGTCTGTGTGCAAGAGACTCAACGAGTAGGGATCGACTATATCGATTTCGCGATGTCCACCTGTGACCGAGGCCTAGAGAAATTTCGGCGGTTTGGCGACCGGAGAGCGACGAACAGCTAAGCGATAAAACCCGGCGGTCCCACAGACTTTTCGAATATATATCCGAGTACTGAAAACTGATCGCGAATGCTGTCTTTGGTTGGTTGAAACGTCTTTTCTCATCATGCAGCTGTGGTAAAATCTTTATGCGTCCCGTATACTTTATGCCGGATACTTTGGGTTTCTCATTGGGGGAGAAAAAAATCGTAGGAAAATATCCGTGTGAAAAGTGTCGCGCGGCGCGTTGAGGTATCCCGGTGAAATTTTTGTGATGGCTCGTTCGGTGAATTACGAGGAAAACTTCACTGTATTGAAATTTCGAAATCTTTCGTGATACAATATCTGATGCTGCCAAATGATGCGCGACCTAGCGGAGCAAAATCTTTTGTCAACACCTTGAATTCGTGGCAAAAGCTCATAAGATTTAAAAAATGTATTTACGAAGGATGAAGTACAGAAATATATATAATTATTTTGTATCTGGGGTCTGCAATAAATTAGTTGACATTGCCCCTTGAATCCTGTCTTTCTACCTGCTCGATTGTATAAAATAGGCTTTTTCTAATTCTTTCCTATACTTAGTATAGCTTACTTCGCGTGAATTCGCAAGCAAAAGTAATGAAGTAAAAATCTACTTGAGCAAAGCTTATGGCAAACAATTCACAGGCAGCAACGCATCACCTTGGGCGTTATGCCATCGGTAAGCTGTCAATTCCTCCAGTCTTGCCCTAACTTCGGCCATAACTTTGCTCGAACATTTCCGTTTTCCATATATTCTTAAAGAAGTAATGGCAGTAAGGAACAAAGTATACCACTACTAAAATTAAAGAAAAACAGCAGTTATCCTTGACTCTCTCAAGTATTAAGAAGTCGCGCTCAAAACACTTCGTCACAGAGACTGACTCACTGTCTCACATCTTTGCAATTACTTAATTAAGCGGCTCGGAATCTCCGCGAACACGGATGATTCACTTGTAGGTCGCACTATAGACGCGAGCGGACAGTGTATACACGCGCACGAAAGCATTATTATGCGAAATAGAGTCTGAGGTCTCGGTCGGGTCTCTCTCTCTCTCTCTCTCTGGTATATTCGCACGAGACATATTGCATACACACGTGCGTGAAGTCTGTACCACCGCGTACACCAACACAGCGGCTCGGTTAATTACTTCGTGTGTGTGCGTGGTGTACGTATGCGTTCGGCAGACCGCGGTATAGATCGTTACGAGTGTGCCGTGTGTTGTAGCTCTGCTCCGGCTCTCGGGCACCGATAATTGAGCTCGCATTAAGGTGATTGTTAATGGCATTTCTGGACCGCCTGCGTGAGCGCGCCCCAGTGAATTTAAGTTTAGTGGCCTGTGGTGACTGCGTTATGATTCCATTAGAGTTTCGTGCGGTTGATTGAAATAAATGTCGTGTATCGACAGATCGTGTGATAAGAGATAGAAAATATTATTAATGTTTCTTAGAGATCTTATACGAAGAAAAACAGATTCAATCTGCGCAATTCTGTTGAGTGTTATAGAAATTACACACGAGCGTATAGTTTATTATAAATCATTAGCGCCATCTGGCCTATACGCCCTTCCGCGCGCTCTATTACCTATCGCTACTTCAGTCTCTGCTGAGAACGCACTGCGACGACATGCGAAGTCTCAACTTGTATTACCTTTGTTCACCTTTATTACAATAAATAATATATAAAACTACAAATACTCACTTCATTTATACAAACGCTACACACAATAAATAACAAATTCCGTTGACTACGTAGTTTAAAATGAAAAAAATAATAAAATGATCTTCGGAAATTTAACAGATCTTGTTTCATATACTTAATAAAATAAGAATTAAACACTTAAAAAAAATCATATAAAAGTATATAACATTGTTATAGACAAGTAATGAATAACATTATAATAGACATGTGTTAATAGACGAGTTGTATGTGTATATATATACAACTTGTCTATTAACATACCAGCACGTTTGTGCAGCCGTGAATATACACACACGCGTGCAGCGAGTTTCCAGCCGCAGGAAGTTTATTCTAGAAGCCGATGTGTGATTAGAGGGACGTCGAAAAGGAGAGCCGCGCGGAGCCAATTCACGTGTATTTGACAGATTACTCAGAGTTTAAGCAGGGCGCACCAACGGAGCTCTCGGACCCTTTTCCGCGCGACTTTTGAAAACTAAGAACTGCTTTTGACGTTCGCATTTGCCTGGTCCGCACCGCCACTTTGTTGTTCGCGATATATCCCAAGATATCCCGCGTACTTCGATCGAGTGTGCAAACATTTCTCTTCCTGGAAATTGCGTTTTGGACCACCTTCGATGATCTTATGCAGCCTTGTTTTTTTTTCTTTTTTTTCTTATCTGAAATCGACTTTCAAACATGATTAATTCATGAAAAAGAAACACGACGATAACATATAACAAAAAGTGGAATTTCATTTCTATTATAATGGATGCGCACACAACAACTTAAACCCCCCCGACCATCAAATAATAATGATATAAGCAATCAAAGACAAGCAAGCAAGCTTGCACGCGGGGAGCGCAGTTAATTAATAAAATTCGAGTCAAAATTAGCAGCAACAGCACGGTGGCGTCTCGCTATCTGGAGCACGTCGAGGAGTTCCGAGAGCGCGTGAGGGCGCGAAGGTTCAACAGAAGTCAGGAGAGAGAGAGAGAGAGAGAGAGAGAGGGAGCTTTCATGGAATTTAATGGTCTGCGCGTTCTCAAGATTACAAGCATTGTGTTTTATCAGCGACTCTCACTTCGTTAACGTCGCGCGCTCGCTCGCGGCTCTTTGTCCGACACCGAGTAACTCGTGCGCGCCTTATATAAAATGAGAGAGGAGACTCTACTCGCCTACGCCCAAGCTGGACCGACAGATATACGAGAGAGAGAGAGAGAGAGAGAGAGAGAGAGAGAGAGAGAGACGCGTCGACGAGGCAATCAAACCGGGTTGAAAAAATGCCGCGCAGCTGATTCCGATTATGTCGTGTATAGTGTTGCAGTTTTATGTGCTTCGATATAGCGCGTGTTCTCTTGCGATCGTTGATGCGCTTTCTGGGAGAGAAATTAATTTCTCGGCTGCTCGAGACAGCTTGCAGGAATTGTTCTTCGAGAGAAGCCAGAGAGCGACGACTGTTTTAGCGGAAATTCGCCATAGTGCACAACCGATTGTTAAATTAGAAAGAACCAGGAAAATAAGTCACATTTTGAGCATCGTTCAACTCAAGATCTGACCGATTATTCTGTCGGCAGAACAAAATTATAATTTAAAATAAAGAAGATCAAACTCTGTTTACACATGCTCACTCAATTCTCCCCAAGCTCTAAATCATTTTAAAATCTCCATTATGCCATCGTATATACGCCCATAATAAACTCGTCCTCTCATTTATCCTCGTGCCGCGCTAACACGTAAACCCTATATCCGACGTACTCCATAAGGAGTGAATTCAACATACTCGTCGCCGGTAATATTAAAAGGACTAACCAAATAAATAATTCACGCAGCGCACATACTAGCGAAATATTTACGCCCCGACCGCTCCGTCCTATACCTATATATAAAAACAAAGGAAAAAGAAAAATACATATAGCGAGGTACATCGCGCGTCTTTCTCTCTCTCGCCACTGTAAAATCCACCCAACGTCCTTTCACTATGTAACATATAAATGTATATACATATACGTGCAAAGCGCTGACGTGCCCGCCACGATTCGCCCCTAAGAGCAAATATGGCTGAGAGAGAGAGAGAGAGAGAGAGGACCTGCAGGCGCACAAACTCCACATAAAGTCGGACGACACACACACATACGCACCACATGCACAGAGACTCGTGTGTGTGCTTAGCTGAAAATGCCGTAAATAATGCAGGAGGACCCCGACGTCGTCGAGTTATCCTCGTTATATGGCCGAGCGCGCCTCGTGTGTGTATGTGTATAAACAGAAGGCGCGCAGAGAAAACCACCCCCTTTAGAAAATTTCTCTCCGCTCCCCCTTCCCCCGCCCCCCCTTACCCTCCCTGTGTCTACAGCGAGTGTGCGCGCGGATTAAAAAAAGGAACGATACGATAAAAAGGTTCATCTGTGCCCCTGTCCCAAATGTCCGTGTGTGTGTGTGTGTGTGTACATCATGGGTAGGATTCCGACGCGTTTGTCTCTCTTATATACCCTCGGCTTTTTCTGTCTTTGGGAAGTGGAGGGAAAAACACGGCCTCGTTAGCGCAGCCGCGGTCGGCGCGCATTTGCGACTGGCAGTTGCCTCGGCAGTCCCATACTTCACTTTTGGAGAGGAAAAAAAGGCCAAGGAATCGGGTTGTATTATGTGTGTGTGTGAAGGACGAGTCGTGCGCAGTGCCAGCTGAGATGCGACTACTGTGTTTATACCCCCTTGATAATAAAGGGACTGTCGCTAATGCGGGATGAGAGTTTATGAGGGAGTCGTTAGGTTGGGAAGCTTGAAACAAACAAAAATAAGAATAAATCTCAACGGTATAAACGACATGCGCGCGGGTACGTTTTCCGAGCTCTGTGTCACGCTGATGGAACGCAAAGGATTTTCCGTATTCCTTGCATTTAATCGTTTCCCCGTATCTATTTACAACTAAATGAATTTCCCACTAAAACGTATATATATAGATGCAAAAGTGTATGCTCAGATTGTTTTCGCTGAATTAGACGCGTACACGCGAGGCTAAGCATGAAATACCTATCGAAGCTTATCTCTCTAAACAATAAAAGAACACACGTCGAACACGGTCCATCTGGTCGAGGCAATATAATATATCTCGCACAACACGCGCCCCCGCCGCGGCTATATGAACTTTCGTGCCTTCGAGCATCCATTCCGATATGCTCTATATGCACGCTAAAACTTTATACTCTCATGGTATATACATATACATACATATATGTATATTTTGCGAGAGAGCAGAGTGAAGCGTATAAATGATGGCATTATTTGAATAATGCTTCTAGCGCGCCATGGAACTGCGGCATTGATCCACGCGCCTATTGATCTATAGTTTCGTGAGAGCCAAATGCCCGTTCCGCTGTATTTTGTTTCACTTTCACATCCTGCACCTATACTCTTTTCTCGCTCGCTCTCACTTTGACTCCATCATTCCCTCCTTGTTGTTTAGTTGCGTAAACCTTTGTCAATCGATCGCTTATATTATCTGCGTCTGTTTTTTGCTCTAATCTTCGCGATACGAGTGCGAAAAAGCAGTTGAATTGTGAACTATCCAATTGGGGGGTCGGGCGAGCTTTTGAGTAATTCTTCGTTGGAATAAGGTGAATTAATTTTGAATTTCGTTGAATCTTTCTTTTTATTGTTTTGTTTCTAAAGGTGCAGATGTCGATTAAAAGATAAGAATATTTATCGTGTAATTTTAAATATTTCATTAAATAAATGATTCTCCATCGTCATCAATTTCTGATAGGTATATATTAGATATCATTTCTCAAAAAGATTTTTCGTATAAGTACTCGCGAAATTATATTTTTCTTAATTTGTCAAAGCAATTAACCATTAAAGATTATTTCCACTCATACTAGAAGTAAATGTCTCAAAAAAAGCATTTCTTATTAGGCTTACTATAAGCTCTTCTTACACAGCAGTCCAATCGTATATAAATACCGTACGGATTAATTAATTTTTTCCCTCAGCAAAGCATTAAATTTAGTTATTCCATCTCCGTAGCAACATTTTGTTATACCTTTGCTTCCTCCGAACACGTTACCAGCCGATCTCTTTTTTTTTCTCCATTTTCAAGTATGTGTTGGAACGGGGCTTCACCTCCATCCATTTATTTTCATCTCTTTTCGTCTGCCTTTCGCTTCGTCCGACTGTCTCCTTTTTTTCCTGCTTTTTCAAGGTTCACGCTGCTCCGCGCGTCCTTTTCTTTTTCCGCGCGCACGTCACATTTTATCTCTTTCTCTCTCTCTCTCTCTCTCTCTCTCCCTCGTGCCTGAGCTAGCCGAGCGACCTCCCCCCCCTCTCGTGTTTACACCACGTATTCCCGCAGTGTAACTCGCAAATCTCCCTTGCCTTCCATTTTGGTGCGTTTCCTCCGAGTCTTTGCCTTTCCACTCGTGTGTCGCGCATTGTGAAATAAAAAATTTGCCACAATCAATTTGCGTCAAAGCGGAAAATAAATTTATGCTCGAAACCGTCGTTACGAATTTTTTTCCAGTCTGCACGCTAAATTATTTCAATACTTGCTACAGAATATTTATACTTTTAATTGAAAATGATAAATGTTGATCTTCGCTTCTGCTGATTTGAACTTTCAAACCTTCATTAGATATTATGAATATTTTTTGTACAAAGAAATTTGTTTCTGCATAATTAAAAATGATGATCAATATTAAATTTGTCAATAGAATAAAACAATTTTAGCTGAAACCAGTATAAAATATCAACTTCTACTCGGACCTTGCCGTATAAAATATATATATATATATGTACATTTTCCAACATCGCGCTACTGATTTTCTAAGATGAGAATCGAATCACGAAGCACACAGGCCAAACGTGTGCACGTGCATGTACGCCTCTCCGATATCGGTCCAGAAGAATTTGCCATTCGCAACGGATTCGAGGAGAGAAAGAATGCCGATGTATATATATATGTATATATATATATACACAGAGACGCTGCAGGGGAAACGAATAGCCGAAGAAGAAGAAGAGGAAGAAGAAGTTATACTTCCATATATGCGTTCGTGTATAGGTGGATGCCCAGGAGCTACGATTTATAACGTCTTCATGTTTATGTATATATGTTGTACAGGCAGAGGACGAGGGAGGATCATGCGAAGATATAGCCACCCGCGTTACCATGTTCTGGTATTACGTCATACAGGGGTGAGAGAGAGAGAGAGAGTAACTTTTTGGAAATGGAATGAAAAATTTTCCCTGTGATTTATCGTTCCGAGAGAATCTCTAAGTGAAACTCGCACATATTTTCTAGCTTCAAAATTTACTTACTCGCTTTTACATGTAGCTTATAAGATACACGTGTTTCTTTACTTTAAAATATATATATACACCTTTTCCGCACCCTGGATAAAATGGCATTAAAATAAAAGTTTGATCGATCAAAAGGCTCGGACAAAATGTCATAAAAAAATTTCATAGCCTTCCCTTTCTGCAATTCGACGGACAAATTATATTTTCCCCCACCTCGAATTTCATCGCAAAAGAAAGGCAGCCACCAGCAGTTATATATATATATTCGCCAGCCAAACTCAGTTTGGAGGCTCCCGTTTATTGCGGCACGTGAATCTGCCGGCAGGTATATACCCCCCCCCCTCCCCATCCCCCTAAACCCACCGGCGTCGCGTTATGAAACTAAAAGGCGAAAATAAAACGCCACATAGAGGACCGCCCAACAATGCATCGCCGCGACTTTTACGATATTTATTTAACAAAGTCAAATGCTGCATGCCTAGTAATGGCTATTTACCATACGGCTCAGGTGAATCGCTCCTCTGCTATCCCCTTATATGCATACACCCGGCGACGACCAAGAGAAGCGTGCCAGTACCGTATGGCATGATAGCTGGTCATAAAACGCGTTATGACCTCTCTAGTCTCTCTCTCTCTCCCTCCCTCTCTCTCACACACTCTCTTTCTCTCTCTCTCTCTCTCTCTCTGTCTCTCTCTCACTCTCTCGGTTTCTGGAAACTTCAAACAGCGAGAGAGGGAGAGCACAACAACCGTAGTGCGCACTGAGTACGTGTATATAAGCAGTAAATTCAAGATGTAAGACGTTTAAAGCGACGCGAGAGCGCGCGAGCTTTGTTTAAGGATCTCAGCTCTATCTTTCTCTCCCCCACTCTCGTGAATTAGCTTTATTATTATAAATGGACTTGACAGCTGCGGAGCTTTTGAATGAGTAATTTTGCGTTTCAAGCGCTTTGCCTCGTGCGAGTATCGGTTTTTCGTACCTTGCGAAAAAGTGGACTTGGGTCTTGAAGGTGCCGCAGACACTCAGAACCTTATACGTACACGCAGAAAGAAAAATCATAGAAAAATTGGCCATTATTTCAGGATAAAAATTACTATGAAATATGATAATCGAGAGTCGAACCGCCATTCTAGAAAATTTTACCTCCAAACTATTGGATATCCAGCTGGATTTTTTCGATAAAGTAACATTCGGGGTTAGGGTTCTTGTTTAATTAAAAATTGTTGTATTTAATAAGGTTAAAAGAGAATCATGAATAGATATTTGATAGTAATAAGTAAAGCAATGCATAAACATAAATAAGTACTTTGTAATGTTATCGGAGTCTCGCATAATCTCGAACAAATCAAACAACGTATCCAATCTTTCTTACCAATATTTCCGACTTGGCCTAGCCCTCCTCCCCAATAAAAATTATGCGGACTCCACGATAAAATTTATATGTATTTCAGACTACTAGTTTTCTTATTTCATGGCTTTAAAAATTTGCAAGAACTTCAGGGTAAAATTTAAAACCGTATTTTGTGGGGTTTGACGATCATAATTATGCAATTAAATCATAAATATGAGTAGTTATAAATGACACTCCGAAGCATCAAAACAAACTTGATCTTGAGACAGGGTCATTAACCTCTGACAAGGCCCGATTTGTTTTGAGGCTCCGGAGTGCCCCACGCAATGAAAATACACACGTACACATCTACGCACCCACCCACACCCACACACGCACACGCTAGCTACAAGAAATGGGAGGAAACTGATTTTTGCAATACTATGGAGCATCGACTGAAAATTCATTTATAATGATGGCCCACAGTACCAAATGATAACAAGTAGTCGATAAAATGTAAACTATTCAATAAATCGATCCAAATTATTAAAACAGTTTATTTAAATGATATATTTAAAAAAGTATAAATGTGTTAAGAGAGTAGTAGCAGAAGTAGGTAATTTTTAATAACTCAATTGCAAAGTGAAGGTGGTGTCTCCTATCACCAGCGAAGACGTTCAAGTCTGTGAAAATACGCCACGGTCCTCTGTCTTAATTTCAAACTATCTAAACGATTCAAAGTACTAACGCCATATATATATAGTCATACCAAATGCATTTGTTATGATAAACCATTGTGTCGTAAATTTAAATACTACAACACAATTAAGAAGAAGAAGAAGAAGAGAGAGGGAGAGATAACAGACTCGACACTGGGAGAGACACCTCGTCTAATTATGTAATGTTCCTCTGGATAAGGTTCCATAGGGACTGAAGTTTTTTGATCGGTGATCGGTGGCTAGGGCATTTCAAGAGTAAAAAATCATGTCACCACCGCCCACCCCATTAATATCGCCGTTTGTCCTTTTTGGTTTTCAGTGAATAAGCTTGTACGAACTTTACCGATCTGATGTTTTAATTGAAAAAATAATCTATCATATTGTAGGAATTGGAGAAAAATTACTGACATTGGTTTAGGTGTGTATCATCTTACACCTGCATGCTTAATTTGCAATGAATTCTTTAAGCGCATAACGTAAATTACAACTCTGTTTCTTAAAGAAAGTTGGCGTGTGCGTGTATATATTTTTACTGTGATGGTGTTAGTACTTTGAATCGCTTAGACAGCTTGAAATCATGAGAAAAGTCAGTGGTGTACCAATCAAATTTCGCAGTTTGCAATAGAGTTACTAAAAATTACCTACTTCTGCTACTACTCTCTTGATACATTTATACTTTTTTATTATCAATTAAATAAACAGTTTTAATAATTTGATCGATTTATTGAAACTTAGTTTATATTTTGTCAACTACCTCTTATAGTTTGTAATCTTGCCACACTATATAGAGCATCATCATATATGAATTATTTTCTGTCCATAGTCTATAGAACTGCAAAAATCGTTTCTCTCTCTCTTCCTTTGTGTGATGTGTGTGTATGCGCGTGTGTGCGTGCGTGGGTCTGTGTGTATATATTTTCATTATGTCGGGCACTTAAAAAAAAAGAATCGGGTTTTATCAGAGATTAATGACCCCGTCTCAAGTTCAAGTTTGTTTTTTTCGTTCCGGAGTGCCCCTATAACTACTAATATGTCTGTAAATACATGTTACCCCACTAGTAATCGGTATTTAATGGTAATTATTCTTTAATATTTCTGTTCGCGCACGAGACCTATACATCGTTATTTAAGAAATACAATATTTAATATTAAAAAATAATTCTTTAAGATAAAGGGAAAGTTTAAACATATTTGATTGAAAATCAAAGTTCGCCCGTACTCGTCTGCTTCTATTAACATATTAAATATAACAAACAAGGAATTCAGCCTGTTTTGAAAAATCTCCCGTTAAGCCGACTGACAAATATCGAAAGACAATCGATTATTCAATTTACAATCTGCATACGTAATAGTCATTGCTTACACCAGAAACATTCAACTATCGAATATCGTAACAGCACACGCACGCAGCATCGAACGACAGTTAATCACACACGAATAAACATTCCAATCCAACCTATCCCATGAAACCCGCAGACAATACGAGTTTATGTTTCATTTCATTTTTATCAGGCGCGCGATTGTCGTCGAGTCAAAGCGCTAATCCCTGCATTGTCGAGTTGCTGCCCTAATTTGAGCCGCGTGGAAGGTGCCGGACGACGTCGCATATCCGCGAAAAAGCTTCTCGCACAACGACGCGCGAAGTTATGCTCGGCATGAAAGATCGCGTGCAACTGCACGAATAGATTATACGTGCGTATAACACTGACCCATTGTATAAGCGCGGAGGCTCGAAAGCGTTCGGTTATTGCTCTCGAACGATTCCGTTATTTGTAATGCTCGGTATTTCCTACTATACGCCGGGATCGGTAATATGCGGTACTCTCGTCCGAGAATCGACGATTGAAATTAATATCTATTGGTGCATTCAGCGGATTCTCGTCTTTTATGCTATTTCGACAGGTATTTTCGTCCAATGCTTGCGCAGTAACATTTGCTTATCGATTTGGGGGCAATTGGCTGCATTTCGTTATTTTACGAACTTGGGCTTTAAATACAAATTTCAAGCTTATCTTAATTTACAGTTAAATTCATATATATTAATTTACACCCTTTTAATATATTTAAGAAAAGAAACAAAAAACAATCTCTCAAACAGTACAAAAATAATTTTCAGATTCATCACATCGATAGTTATCATATATATTATTACAAACGAAAGAATACCTATTATTTCTTCGTGCATCAGAAGTAAGTGAAAAAATCCCGTTCAGGCAAAGCTGGTGGAGCATAGTTATCGACAATTACAGCTTTATACTTTTTTCTTTCAATTTTCAATATTCCAACATTTTTCAAGTCGAGTTTGATTCTCTGTAGTCCACAGAAAAGGACACAACTTGTAAAAGTAAAAATATTGATAATCGTACGAAAAAAGTATGAAAGCGGTGAATGTCGGTAGCTCTACTCGTTCAGCTGTTCCTTAAAAACTAATTAACTCCGCAATTCCAGTTTGGAAAACTTGTTACATTACAAAAGTCTCCAGTTACAAAGAATTTTCTTTTCCCATCGCCACGTGTATGGACTCTAAATAATTGAAGGGAATCCTTTCCCTCTCGAGCTCTTAAAGCCTTTATATTCGCCTTTTTTACGAGTGGAGAAAACAGGAAAAGTTTAGCCCGCAAAAGAAAGAGCGTAGAAAGCTGAATATATTCACCTCCTCCACATGTGTATGTAGAATCCATTCTCTGAAGTATTTTGCTGAAAACAGCTGTACGGTATAGAAAACAGTACAAAATTCATTATCGCGCAAGATTCAGGACTGTGGCCTCGGGTCTTTTGCATACATGGCATCGCCTCTAAACAAAACGAGCACTTAATTATACGTTTACATGATTTTCTGTTGACTGCCCCTTATCAAATATGTTTGTGAAACGTTAAATTGATGTTGCTTTTAAAATACATGCTTTTTTTATTTTTTATTTAAATTCTGTGTTTTATGATAACAAACACTGAAAACATAATAAACAAATTGATGTTGCTTTTAAAATACATGCTTTTTTTTATTTTTTATTTAAATTCTGAGTTTTATGATAACAAACACTGAAATCATAATAAACAAATTAATTGATTCACCTTATTACCTGTTAACTATAACCGTCAAAATTTATAATTTTCAATCTTAACCCTGTTCCACACAAAGAAGTTCCACAGTTGTAGGAGTCTTCCTTACCCTCTTATACCTCGAAATCATGTATTCTACAAATAAACCTTGGAAGATAATCTTCGAAGATTTCGAAACAATTTGCAATTCCCAATTTAATTCTCATTTCCCACACTCGCATAATCCAAAACCCAATAGCCCTTGTATAGCAGTTCCACGGGAGGCAAAAAGAAAATAATTACTAAGAACTTTGCAATTTCGACCGCTACCCCGTATACAATCCTTTCCCAAAATAGAATGTACACTAAGTAACCGGCGCATATCGCAGAGACACACTCGCACACATGCAATATATACGTGTAACCGAATAGCCGACGATGGTTTAATTAGCTAGCAGCTTGCGCGCAGTATGCAATCTCTCTCTCTCTCTCTCTCTCCCTCTCTGTCTCTCGTGCAGAGAGGGCATACATATAGCAAAACCAAAAACGCACTGCGACCGGGGCGGACGAGCCGTAATACAATGGCAGAAGAGGGGATGTGGAAGTGAAAGCCAGAAGCGCTTGGCTCCTTCCTCTACTTCTCTCCGCACACCTGTATACACACACACACACGCACACACACACACACACACACATATATATATACATCTACTAATTAAAGGTGAAGTTTGAAAGCTTGTCTGGGAAACGAGTCTTGTTTCAGCCTCGGCTTATGCCAGCAACCTTATCCCTTGTTTTACCTCCGTATCTGTGTGTGCGTGTGCGTGCACTCGAGCTTTTTTGTATAATAGAGGTGAAACAGCTGCGATCCTCGAGGGTATACCGCACAGTCTCCGTGTGTACATGTAGAACGTATGAGCTGCGGAGGAGGAGCTGAAATTTTATAAGGGATGCGTGGAGACGTCTGTGCCTGCACTCGGTGCTCAGCGAGGCTTTTGTGTTCGTTTGCGCATGTGCCTCTAAAGGTGAACGGGTCGCGTGAGTAAATGAAGAGATTCACGTGTGTGGAGATGGAACACTGCTGCTGAAGCAATAGCTATAGGGATTCCTATTTAAGCGTTAAACGCGATGGAGACTTTTTCTGGGGAGATTTCTGAATGGAGCTTTTACATTACATGTAAGATGGGTGAATGTGAATTTTTTTTTTTTTTATTCTGTACGGCACTATTTTTTCTTTGGTCGACAAAGCTATTGCAATATAAGTTTAAATATTTTACTTTAGATGGTTTAAGTTATTATGTAGCAACGAAAATAGTGGATAATAATTATATTTAAATCAGTATTATTATTTACTTAATTAATATGTCTTTTGTATTCGATACTTTTTGGAACTATTTATTTTATGCAATATCAAAGTTTGATCAGAAGCTGCTCTCACGTGTAAATGGTATTATAATCAGAAATTGGTGCCTTTACTATTTTTAGCATATTTTAAATTTATCACTTAATTATAATTACATTTTTTAATGCGTCGTATGGCAGATAAAACGTAGATGAATAAGAAGAGTAAGTATAAATATTAGATATGCTTTTGGTAATTGTCAATAGAGAAAAGTTTTCAAAACATCTTTAAGTGATAAGGAACCAATATCGTGTGCAAGAACTTAATAATAAACCTTTTTTTACTGCCGTTACAAAAAAATAACATCTGAGATAAAATGATTTTCTAATTTATAGCAAACATTTTTCACCTTTTTATTCTTATTAGATCGTAGTAATTAACCACCATAATTAAATAGTATAGCACTACACATATGTAGTTATAAATGATAATAATAAAATCATTGTTCCATTTTTCTCCCAATAATTTAACTTATTTATCACTCGAAACAATATAGTATTGTATTTGCTAGAAAAATCTGATACTTACTTTCTAAGTAATTAATCTCGTTTTTCTTTGTTATTGTTTTCACTACAACGCTTACAATGACTATATAGCATTGATAACAAGTACACTTTGAGAAAACAAAAAGAAAACTGTTTGATGGAATTTAATAATGCTGCAATTAAAATTGCATTGTCGAGTATATATAAGTCTTACAGTTATAAAAGCACCTACTCTTAAAACTTGCCTTCTACGAACTGAGCTTCTATAAGCAATTATGATTCTATTTCTACCTGCGTCGATCAATGTATCACGTGTCCAGAACTCAACCCCATTATATGGCTTTAGTCAAACAGTTAATTAGAAGTATATAATCCAAGAAAATATTACTTGCATAGTGAAAGTATACTTTTTTATAGATCATTCATTGTTTATAAAAGACAAACTATAAATAGATAACTTATTCATTATAAAATAAATTTTAATAAAAAAATTAACGCGTTTGAAAAATTGCACGTAGAATGCATTAAATAAATATTCCTAAACAAAAAAATATTTAATTTAGAATAATAATGATGAAGGTATATATAATTTTACATGCATTTGGTATCGTCAATTGTTAAATAAGATCGTAAAATTCTTTTTAATTAGTTGTACTCAAACTTTCTGATAATTAACGCAGAAAACTCCCAACAAACTCAAACTTTTAAACAGAGAGAGAGAGAGAGAGTGAGAGAGAGAGAGAGAGAGAGTAGTAGCAGAAAAGAACACTCCCAAAAGAGCTCGAACAGAAGAAAAGACTTCGCGGCCACAACTGCTGTAACCAGAAATGCGGCGAGGCGGAAAAAAACTAAAGTCCGAGAAACAGTCGAGAGGGAGAAGGGTCCGAGTGCTGAGCAGTTCACGAAGTAAAAATTAAAATGCATTTTAACCAACTGAACGAGTGCGTCCCGCGAAAAAACTTTCCCCAACAATTACAATATACATACCAATCGCCGGTTCTGGACGAAGAAGAAGTAGAAGAGGAGCGAAACTGAAAGATTCGGCGAAACTTTGCGTCGTTATATAACAATGAGTAATCCGACAAGCGGTGCGATGCTAAACACAAAGACTTCGAGTTTTAACAAACCGCGCGCGAACAAACGATAAATGCAACAGCGCATATACATATAGTGTGAAAGTCGGTCATATCGGTGCGCACATCTGAATGAGAAAGGGAAAAAAAAGGATAGAAATGACCTGGATTCGCAAGCTTCATTTCGGTATAAGAGAGGACCATAGAGCTTTTATTATTATTACGCGGAAGCGTTTTTATGAGATTTTGGGTGTACGAGTGAATAACTATACTTTTGGCCTCGAGGTATACAGCTGCGCTCGGCGGGGAAAATAAGTTTCTTAGCTCTCTTTTATATTGTTTCGTCGGAAGCGGGAATTCGCATGAGGGTTTTTTTTCTCTTACTTATGCATATTAAACTTCTGTTTTCGAGGTTTTTCGCGAATTGAGTTTCTCGCGAGAGAATCATCATTGTTATGAATATTGTGATACTTTTTAGAAAGTGCAGTTATTATATAAAGACAACCGTGTCGTTTATTTTATATAAGTTAATTACTTTTGTAAATATTAATAATCACGTTCAATTGCAAAAAAAACATCAAAATTTCAAAATTGATTATTCTCAAACTTATTGAACCAAGATAAGTTTTTAATAAAAAATTAATAAGATTTTGATATTTTTAAAGATATTGATCGGTTTAAAAATAATATATGGAAATTGATTGCATTAAAGCTGAATTCCTTTGGTAGTCATCGTTAAAGAATGTACCTTCAATGAATGCAATTTTCTTGTTAATACCAATCTGCAAATGTTCGACATATTTGAAGAATTAAATGTAAATATCGACAATAAATTCTAAATATAATTCTACAAAAAGCATCATTTTAAATACCTGACGAAATTATTATTTTCTTTTGATGGTTCTCAAAATTTAATCGTCAAGCGAAATTAAGCAAAATTTCACTCAACAGTATCTTACTAAGCTTACATTATCTAAAGCTTTATGCGCAACTAATCCAAATATAAACTTAAAAAAATTCGTTTTTAATTTTCGTGAAAATTCATGTATGAAAAACACCTCCAGAGTACAATATTATAAAGTTGCAAGATATTTTGCACTTTAGGGCGCATTCATAGTTCACAAACTAGCTCTTCATTATGAAGGCACCCTTAAAATTATTTGCGAATTATAAGACCATGTAATTGAAACTTTTGAACTTTGATATGCAAAGGATATGGCAAAAGTTAATTAACGTGTATATGTGCACCGCTGGATCGCGTAAACGAAGCATAGGATCCAGAAAGCTTAGTTCTCTGTGCGTTTATTTGCGTGCGGCGAACGCAGTTACTTCGAAAGCTAAAATAAATGATCGGATAAACAGACGTTCCGTATTTAACCGAATACTAATTTATTTTAAATTTCTTTTAAATGTAATTTCTTTTAAATATAATTGGCAGTTTGTATATTAAAATGTTTAATTTTTTGTATTACTAATTATGAAAACTAAAACCTATGGTATTCGACACAGCTAAAACCAAATCGTTTTAAAAAAACTCCTATGTACGCAATTATTATCAAATATTCAATAGCTCAATAAATCATAAAGCTGAGCAATATCAAATGGAAAAAACGAAGCATCTCAATCATCATCGTAGCCGCTGCAAAATGAACTAGCTGCGGCCATTATTCAACCACAGCTCGGGAGATGCAGTCTTGGCAAAGTTTGGCAATCGCTTTTCATCGCGACAACCAATCATTACTCGGCCCAACTCTTGAGAGACGCGAGGCAAGAGAGAGAGAGAGAGACAGAGAGAGAGAGAGGATAGAAGCGCGTGCGTGTGTACGCGGTACGTGTTATACTCGTTAAAAAGGTAATCGATCATCTGTCTCTCGCATCGGAATTTCGGCCCTCTAAACTTCCGCTTAATTAAACAGGCATCCAAATGAAATTTCATCAGAACCGCGCCACGGCGTTAAGCTCGCGCCTATCGGTGAGGCAAACTTGTTTAGACTTTCCCCGCGCGCGAAGCGAAGAGCTGTCACGAGAACTTGGCTATAGCGCTTAAAAGCGGCCAACTATTTTCTATATCGACAGTCGACACCCGTTGTTCGAGGCGCGCGTACGATCATTGATTGCGCCGAGCGGACGCCGGACGTGGCTCCAATTCTGCTTTGATGCTGACGAAAGATGGCGGTTGTGAGGTGCTTTACTTAATACCTTCTATATATACGTTTAGAAAATATCGGCTGCTTATCGGTGCGATGCGTGCCGGAATGTAATGTATTCGATCGAGCTCGGAGAATTTTGGAGCCTCGAACGGGAAATTTCGTTGAGTCAAATTGCTCGAACGCCAAAGTAGTTTTAGAAAGGATTTTTATAAATTACAAAGTTTTGGAAAAATTTGATAATAAGGCTTTTTAGATGTGTTTTTAATTGGCCTTGTGCTCTGGATCTTTTATTACTTTTTTTGTAATTATAAGACGTAAATGTAAAGCAAATTTGAAAATCAATAAAATGTAATATACTGATGAGAAACCATTCTTACGCTTATTAAACGCTTTAATTAAAGGTTTCTGTATGATTGCGCCATAAAAAAACGAGATTTATTATTTTCAATTGATTCACGGTCCATTTAATAATTATTCTGTACCGATTAGCTGTAGCAGCGGAGCAGAAATTAATCAGCCTTCATTGGCACATTATAAAGAATAATCTAAAATGCATACTGCAATTATTTTTAATGCCACTTATAAAAAGTACTTTTAAATAGTAAATCCTAACAAGTCTATAAGTCTATATCAAACCGTTTTTATACAACATTTAAATTTATCGACAAACTTAACCCGGTCGTTGTACTTTCAGTTCTTGTTGTATTCGAAATTTCCATTCCCCAAAAAATATCTTAACTAAATAAATAATTTCAACAAGTTGTAAATACCAATGAAACAAATCCTTATCCTAAATAAATGTATCAGTCAACGCAAAAGAAACCCAACGGGGCACGAACCTCGTACATATTTCTTCTAACCATCGGACATAATATCCATAAATAACTCCGGCAATAGAAATCTAAAAATGCAGAGCCAAAGTTCAAATCGAAACTCGGTTTTATTTCCTCATATACTCGCGCGGCCGAGTATGTATATACAGGGAAAGGCGCAGGCGCGCAGATGCATCATCAGTCAGGGGATCGAAAGGGCAATCCGTTTATTCGGAAAGCAAGAGTTCGTTTCCCGGCTCGTACCAACTCTCCCTTCCTCTCCTCTCTTTTGCTTCGTCTATCCCACGCGAGTGCATGTAACTTCGGCTCAAGCCAAATGTACATACACAGACACATTCTCCGGGGCAAGTGACGGAATCTCATTTTCGTTCGTTAGCGCGGCTTCGTATATTATACATACGTCCGCGGAGTTGCGAATTTAGTCGCTTTCGAATTTCCCTGGCTGCGGCTCTTCTCTTCGAGTTTGCTCAAGCTCTCGCTTCGATCGTTCGACTATAACGTCGTGGTTAGGACTGTACAGCTATTTTACTACTGTCTGTTCAGTTTTGTCTCTGTCATTTTATTTTCGTCCGATATAGTAGCGTAAATAATGTATCGTAATTGTAATACGAATTATAAAGTCTAGAATGGTTAGTTTATTCATAGGGTGATATTTGAGTGGGTCAAGTTTGAGGAAATTAAATGCTAATGCGATTATTTCTTTCTGCTTAGCAATTGTAATTTTGATAATAATTTAAGATAAGATATTGATAGTTACATTTTAAATAATTATAAAGCTACAGCCGTATCAGTAAAATAATTCTAAATTATCTATCACGCAATTGATATAGATAAGCGTATTTTTAAAATAACTCGAAGAATGCGATCATTTGAGCAATATTCTATAGAGAATTAAGAATGGTTATTAAGAAATATTCTAAATGATGTAAATTCTGCTTAAAATTTACAATGCAAGATATTTCCTGAAACATTCCAACTTTAGGAAACCACAATGTAATTATCAAAAATACAAATCTAAAATTGTATTATTTTTTATCGAAGAAAAATTATAAAAGCACGAAACTAGAAATATAGTTTTCTTCGTTCAAAGTTAATCATTTTACACAATTATTGAATAAAGGAGGACCAGGATTTCGATATAACTCCTTAAATTAACACTCGAAAAGTGTATATAGCACTTGGCAAATCCGTATCCTTTGTTTCAGCACTCGATAAAAAGTATTCAGTGTAAAATTTACGAGGAGCTCACGTCATGCTTGAAGTAATCATGGAAGGAACATTGTCGACACGAACCGTCGCTGGAGCAAAAGACACTCGAGATTGTAAAATACTGGATTAGTCTAGAGAATCGATTGGCTCTCGGAAAAATTCCATCGAGTGGTTTTCTAGTGCGCGCCTGTTATCCCCGCACGTTATATCGCGAGGCGCTACGATGTCGTACACTTATTCGGCTGGTCCTATAACCGATAACGTTTATTCTCTCTAGAAACACCTCGCAAGCACAGCTACTGGCTCTCTCTCTCTCTCTCTCTCTCTCTCTCTCTCTCTCTCTCTTTCTCTCTCTCTGCTATCGACTTTCCTCTTTTCTGCGCCTGGACTATGAATCTTGCAATATTCCACGCCCTTTCTTCTATATTTTTTACCCTTTCGGTCGTCCCTTTGCCATAGTTATTGTCTTATGTCTATCGTCTGCATTCTTAATAAATGTTTGCACCCAATTTCACTAATGTAATGAGCTGATCCAGTCTTTGTACAGGTTTCAAGCGAAACACAAGAAGTAGGTACTTGTATTTAATTTCGCAGTTTTCAATCGTAAGATATAAATCAAGAGACTAAACAATGCTATTGAGTTGCCTTGTGCGTACGTGCACTTTTTAGATTCTCAAAACTCTATGTGCCTATAATTTCACATTGGATGGTAGAGTTATATTTTACTTTTCCTTACTATTTTTAAACTCATTACAATATCCTAGTAGGAGTTTAATTTTCAAAATTAAAAAAGTTTATACAGTCACTCAAACCGGAATATTTTGCTTTTGGCAATTTGGAAAATTTAAATTTCAAAGACCTTTTTTCTCGAACCTTATATTACTCAATCTTTAAAGCTTGCTTTAGCGTATTTTCGTTCGTTTTCTATAAATTGTTATTGCGTAATAAAAACAAAACATAATAAAAATGAATGAATCTATTATATAAATAATTACTTATTTCCTTATAAATAATAAAAAGAAAAATAATAAAAAATATTTAATTTAAATGTAACTCTGGAAATAAACAACGAAAATGTAACAATGTACCTCTTTCGCCATTTAATAACTCGGTATTGCCTCGGAACTTTGAGGAATTTTTTAATAGAAACTCTATTTATCGAGGCAACTGTATCAGTGGGAAAGCCAATAATGAAGTCCCAGGGCATTGCTTACATACCGCGGTATATTCCGATAAATGAAATTCCTCGGATGTTGACTTCATAAGAGTTCTTTGCGCCATTCGAGCGTTTCTAATTAAGCGTGGCTCTTTCCAACGATATAAAAAGCCCTGCAGAAATATTATTCTAAGAAAGGCTTGGTTAATTCACGCGACACAGAATGAATTTGGCCTCGCGCGCGGCTGAGCCCGGCGAAATAAACCAAATGAAGTGCAGCTTACGAGGAATTAGTGAAAAAGCTCGTGCGCTAGATGAGCTTATCGGCTCAAGGATTATTCAAATGTAACCAACGGAAGAAGCTGCTAATACACGCCTAGAACAAAACTTTTCAGTCGGACTGTTTTTTTTTGGCTCCGCTGCTGCTGCTGCTGCTGCTGCGTTATTATTCTTTCCTTTGTTTATTCGGACTATTTGGAATCCCTTTTTTAAATTTGCACCGATTTTGATCTGTGCATATTACTTTGCCACGCGGACCATTAAACAATTTAATGCGTTCTCACGTGAAAAGCTCTTTATAAAATTTCTTTTAAACCCAAATTTCAGGAATAAAAGACTTGAAGCTCAAATAAATATAGTATTGAATTAAAATTATGTGCATATCCAAACAAAACAAATTATTAAGTACAACATCACTGTATTATTCGCTTAAAGTTAAAGCAAATAACGATATTCCGGTCCCGAGGCACAAGCCAAACAGCTTCACTTGTCCATTGTTTCTTCACGAAGTCTGTCTTAATTTCAGCTCAACTTGGCGATCAACAAGACTCTCCGAAACCCGTAGATACAGAGAGATGCGGGCGGTTGTAACTCGACGCACAACACTTTACGTTATAATTATCGCCGTGGATGAATACTCTATCTCCCGACTTCCGGGAAATTTTCTTTGTTAGCCCTCCCCCTCCACCACTCTTCAACGTCAGAGCGAAGAAAGTAATTATTGTTGCCGTGTCTCTCTCTCTCTCTCTCTGGCGCTGGATCAACCGAAACTTCTTTACATTGCCCAGTTCCTATGGGCCGCGCGCCTCTCGTAATTGGATATCTTTGCATTGAAATTCACGGACGAACTTAATTCTCTTAGCGACACTATCAGTCTGCGCGCTTCTCTTCTCGCTCCTTCTTTTTCTGTCGAGCTACTGCTGCTGCCGCTGCCGCTTCGGTTTTCCTTTTTCCGCGAAACAAAGTCCACTTGGCTCGTAGCTTCTACTTCCTTTTTTCGATTATCGATCCTAATTTTAATTATCCTCTTTATACCTCTCTCTTATCTTTTGTGCGCTCGGTGCGAATTTTCGTTTAAATTCCGCGTTCGTTCGGTACAGTTATTTGTCTGATTATCAATTTACTTTTATGCATTAATCAGAAGTAGAGAGGTGCATTAATATATTTATTATTCAACGGAGCTTGTATTTGAGCAACTATTTTAGTTCGCATAACTAAATTCTTCGATCTATTGGATTTTTAAGTAATACGATTTTTATCGTTTCAATCTTATTTTCGAAAAACAGCCGATTAACTAAAGCTTGCCTAAAAACAACTTTGTGACGAAAACTGCTTTGTTTATCTCTATACAGGGACGGCAAATTCCACTTTGAAACTCCAGCAATATTTCGCATTTTTCGCAGTGCAGCACACACTTCGGTCTCTGTAGCATAAAACTCCTAATTAAAAATAACTTACAGCCCTTAGCAAAGGCTAATTCCCTCGAATCTCCCAACTTTTAATTCGAAGCGACGAAAAATTTCAACATCAAAATAGAATATCCGAAATAAAGTGTGCAGGTGGAGCCGAAGCCACTTCCTTCCGCACCTTCGACTTATACCCCCTTCCCTAAGTCCCGTTCAGCTCACTCGTATACATTTCATTAGTTTCTCGCGCGCGCAGGCATCAATCAGCCTCTCTCCGTCCTCGTGGAAGCGCAGCCTGGCGTTCTCTCATCCGTTTAATTATTGCTTACGTGACTTAATTTAATAATTCACAGTATCTCATACTTTATTCCGCTCACTCCCACCCTTTCCTTTCTTTATTTTCCTCTCTCCCTCCCTCCCTCCCTCCCTCTCTCCCTCTCACCCTAGCTCTCTCTCTCTCTCTCTCTCTCTGCACTTTCATATGCACCGTGCGTTCCGCGTCTACACTTCCAACTCCTATCCGTTCCATCAGTTATCGTACCAGGGCTGCAGACCTTCCATCTCTAGCCCTCTCTGTGTTTTCCCTTTTCCTTCCGAGTGTATATATATAAATATGTACGTCGCTGTAGCTTGAACTCCGCGCTATTTCCGCATCCGACTTTGCTGCTTATCGCGAGTGAGAGACAGACAAAGAGAGAGAGAGTTGGGGAACTATAAGAGAATCTCCACGGGCTTTCTCTCTCTCTTTCTCTCTCTATCAATCTCTCTCTCTCTCTCTCCCTCTCCCTCTCTAGTCTAGAAAACAAAGTCAACCAGCGTTAGCGGAGATAGAGGAGAGAGAGAGAGAGAGACTGAGCGAGCAAGCGCGAGAACCGATACCGAGCGAGAAGAGCCGTCGCTCTCACCTATACGGATGCTTCCGCACCTTTACTCGCCAGTGGTATTAAGTTTAGCCTGCTTGGGGAAGCGTTCTGCGAAAGTGGCAGTAGTGGGAGCATCCCAACCCAGCAGATGTACAGCGGGTTGCCAGCGTCCGGGCGCCCTTACCAACTTCGGCCTACATGCAGCGGGTTACCGGCAAGGTTTGCAGACGGTTCTAGCGCTGGAAAAGTTTTTCCAAACACATCTATCTCCTCAACTCTGGTCGATCTTATGGGAGCATAATTTGAACTGCTCAACAGAACATTGGCCGATCTTCAGTCTCGGGTAGAGTGGAAACTTGATGCGATTAGTGCACATACGCCAGCTGACGCACCAGCAGTAAATCAGTTGGTGAGTAAACTCAGCGCGCAAGTTTCATCTCTAGAACGAAAAATAGATATACAGTCATTCCAGCTGGAGGGTCTGTATAAGGATCGGCTTTTATTACTGCATGAGAATTCTATTTTGAAAGACCAGATAAATTCTCTCATGCTCAAGATTTCGGCCAGGGTTGAGGAAGACTCGCGACTGACGAAACAATTAATTTAACAACAATTAATCTGTTAATACTGATAACGACAATTTAGACAATGAGTCACAGGTTTTTGTCTCTCTAGGCTCCGGAGTAAGATCGGCTCCTTCTCGCTGCTTGTCCTCTGGGAGTTGTTGCGTGCGGACTGGTGACGGTGATGAGTGCTGCGAGCTTCTCATATACGGAATAATTACTGATGCCTCGACTACTAATGTTTTAAATGATGTTGCGTTCGCGGTGCTCAGCACTGTGCTCTCCTCTCTAGAGCAAAAGGAAGTCGTTGGTACGCATATCCTGCAGCCTTAGGGTGCGAGGGGAGAGCGGGGTGAGGAGCCTGTGAATGGCACAGTATTGAAGTCGAGGCGACCGACGTCCTGTGTGGTTCGCCTCACCAGCAAAAAACGAGTTTTTGAAATCCTCCTTGCTAAGCGCGTATTTTCCAATAATTATCTCACCACCGAAGATGTTAAGTCTTCTCCTCGAGTCTCGGAATCTGCCAGCTACTTGCCAGACCGTAGAATATACTAATGTATATTAACGAGCTGCTACTGCCTGAAGTGTACCGTGAGTTTTTAAGCTTAAAGCAATTGGCTTTGAGACTGGGTTTTAAATATGTCTGACACAGTAGTGGCAGATTTTTGGTCAGGAGGAGGGGCGGTGAGCACACACATATTTTTACCTCCGCTGCGGATCTGCGGACTGTTGCTTACGCGTATTGTAGAGGGAATGGGTGCTCTGCTTCTCAGAGTCATACTGAGGAGGAGAGCGGCCAACCCAATAGTGGTTGCGCTGCTGCAGCTACCGCATGACTGCAGCGGGGAATTGCTGGTGTGGTGAAGGAGAGTGGACTGAGAGTGGGGTTTGTCAATGCGAACACTCTTAGAGCTCACATTGGCCAGGTCCGTCAATTTCTTAGCGATAATTCGTCCTACCACCTGTTTGGGATCGCTGAGTCGTGGCTTGGCCCAGTCGTCGATGATCGACTCATTCAGATCGATGGGTTGGGTTTAGCATCTTGCGTCAGGATCGAAATGTTAATGGTGGTGGTGTTGACCTTTTCATTAGGAATGATTATAAGGTTAAAATATTAGCAAACTCAAATAGTATTGGACCTGGCAAACCAGGTATTCCAGAATATATTTTTTGTGAAGTTCAAAAGGTCAATACGCCACCAATTCTAGTGGGTGTGATTAATCGCCCACCTAAAATAGCTTTTAGTAGAGATCCTGAATTTCTCTGTACTTTAAGAGACCTCCGTGGTAATTACAGCCATAAAATGATTATGGGAGATCTGAATGCAGATTTGTTATCGGTGACTGGTGATTCTGAGTTTATTCAGCGGTTAGCTGATGAACTCTCAGTTAAGATCATCCGGCACGGCTCAACGCATCACACTGATACATATCACACATGGATTGACATAATGCTTGAAGACGATAACAACACGGTACTTGACTTTGGGAATAGTCTGGCCCCCTTTCGCAGCAAGCACAATATAATTGATGCTACTATTGATATTCACGTTGCATCTTCTCCTAAAGATACCTTCTGCTTTCGCAGCTATAATAAGATAAACTCGAATGAACTCAATGAGTTTTCGCACAAATACCTTAGAATCAGACTTTGACATAAACGAGACGCTTGAATGTATCCGTGTCAATCTACTGAAGGCTATTAATGAACTTGCTCCGTTGAAAACTGTTACTCCTCGCAGAGAAAAAGCCCCATGGATTGGCGCTGAGCTTCAGCTACTCATCAAAAAACGCAACGCTACGCATAGACGGTATAAGAGGACTGGGAGTGCAGTGCTCCTGGATGAATTTCTACACCTACGTAATGAGGTCGAGATGCGCATGGATCAAGAGCGAGCCTCTTTTCTCAGCAATCAGCTTTCTGACGCTTTTGATCATAAGAAAGATACTTGGAAGTAAATGCGTAATCTCGGTCTCTTGCCTAAAAGCAGGGAGGACTTGCATGGTCTTACCTCGGAAGAGCTGAACTCGCACTTTGCGGTATGAGATCTTTCCAGGTCCATTGTGCGTGCTTCTGGAACTCTCTCCCAGCCAATCTGCGCAACATTCCATCTTTGCGCGGATTCAAGACGGCGGTGCTTAAACACCTTCTCGACCTTGATGCCTAGTCAACCAGGGACGAATCCTGTGACCTCATTCCGTAATAAGCATAAGTTTTAGTTATAAATTGAATGACTTACACATCGCACTTGGGGCAATCGAATGCGCTGTATGTTATTTCGTTTTGTCCCCTATACATTGATTTTAAAGTGTGAGTGTATTTATTAGCGTGAGTGTGTCGACGAATGAATGAGTAGAGTGACTTTTATTTTTAAATGTATTGTTATATGATAGATATCGACTGATTTTGAAACTTCTGTTTATTTGTATTTTATGTGACGCGCTGTGATATTAGTAACAGGTTTGTGCAATATTTTAAGACTGATTTGTAAATAGTTTAGTTTATCTGAGTAAGCAAATCTGTGATATCATAGTAAGTGCAATAATAATCTCGACTTGATGTAATTTTATTGTAATTTTAAAGGAAAATATATGTAATTATATATGTTATGCTTTTTGTAAATATTTACAAATAAACAAATATCAATCTATCTATCTCTCGCCTTTAGTGCCTGCTACGAGCCTCGAGGTTGCCTGCTTCAGAATTTCTGTTTAAAAGGGACAACCGAAACGAGGGAGAGGGAGAGAGAGAGAGAGAGAGTTTTGAAGTGGCGTGTAAAAAGACGTGTATATACATGTGAAGGAGGATGAGCCAAAGAGAGCGGGAGAGAGAGAGAGAGTTTTGGATACCAGCCAAGAAGAGGCTGAGGCTTGCGATTTGATCAGACCCAGAAAGTAGTAATCCTATGGAGTGTTATGTTTATTTGTTATTGTGGCACGAATTTTGATCGACAGCTTAGCCTGTTTAGCGTGATGAAGGATGATGTTAATGAATGATTTATAATTGATTGGCTGCTTGAATTTATCACTAAATAATGAAAGAAACTCAGGGACTGTTTCATTACACAAATTGTCATTAATTTATTTAATAAAATTAATTTTTTCAATTACTGAACTTAAAATATGCCAGCAATTGATCAATAATCTTATGATTACAGTTAGTATAATAAGCTATACCCACGTGGAACTTGGAAAACAAAAAACTTGTCTGGCCAAATGCATCGATTTCTATTTAACCCCCTAATTTTTTTTATTTCCATTTCAAAGTAACATACATCAAATAAATCATAATATAAAACCTCATAATAAATCACCGTTGCATTTCAATTCATCTTTTACGTAGAACGTTGCATCTGGATCCTATAGCAGTGTCCTCTCATCGATAGCACGTGTGGCTACTAGAGAGAGGGAGAGAGAGAGGAGCGAGAGAACAGAGAGACTGGTCCCAGTGCGCTCGTCGTAAATTCACCTTAGGGTCCCTGCGCTGCGAGCAGTAGCCACAGAGATATTGTTATCGAGCCCGTTGCGACGGCTTTAGACGCGTACAGAGATGCTGCAATACTGACGTCGAGAGCCGTCACTCCAACGATAGCGTATGCATCTATCTGTTTAAAAGTTGATAAGCATTTGCTTAGAGATAGGGCTGATCGATGGGCCATTTGTAACAAAATTACGGTACAGGTATACTAAATGTTAATAGATACGTTAGCGGAGAGCTTGTGGACAATGCGGACTATGCTATGTAAAGGATGATATATACAGCCCGCGCTTATCTCAAAGGTATAAATTAATTGTGTAATAGATATCAATCCAAATAAAAGGTTGTTCACGTTACGTCTGAAACTACCTATATAGATAGTTTTTCTCAAATTGGATTTTTGATTATAATTTTTATATAACTTAATTTTTGTTAATAATTATTAAATCTAGTTTTTAAAGCTCTTATAAATAAATCTCTCAAATAAATCTCAATATGAATAAATTCTTCTCTCGGTCGTAGTAAATCGATTTTCAACATTTTCAATAAAATATTTCCGTGTTGACTATATAAGGGCTTAAACTCCAACTGTAATAGCTCAGTTTAATAAAATTATTTTCCTCACTTTTCAATGTGAAGTTATTCGAAAATTTTATAAATATAAATTTTGTAATGAACTTAATTTATCAAACACAAATCTCTCCAGTTTTCATCCTGTTTACTTAATTTTTCCATATCTCGAGAACCTTAAGTTCTCCTTAAAAAATCCCAACGCATCCACAAATAAAGAAGCCCTATCACGAATCTGCACCGTCTGTCAAATAAAGCTATTTCGACCCTCATAATTCATCGGTAAAGATTAGACTTGACTGGAAACTGTGCGCCGGTGTGCTTCCCCTACAAGAACTTCACAAATTAAACGAGCAAGATTCTCTAAAGGAGCAATTTGTTGTCTTCCAATTTATTTCCCTATCGTCGTGGCGCTCGCGTCAACTCATCCCGAAACCCAGACTCAAAGTGCTAATATTCCTGTAGCGTCTCTTGATGCCAGCTCAGCTCTAATTATACATTTCTCGCCTTCCTCTTTCCTTCCCCTTAAATCTCTCCTGCTCCTTCACATATTTTGCGACCCCTACTGTAGTAATAATTTGTATTCGCCACCCGCGTTCTGATGCAATAATTTTAATTCGCGCTTACGCAATTTCACGGGAAATACGTAGCGCACGAGTATGACAAGCTTTATGATTTAGTTTTACATTCAGATTCAATGTTATTTATTATGTCAAAAAATTCCAATTCAGGCAATACCCGCAGAGAAAATTTGATCAAAATTTGGTTCTCACATCCAAAGACAAAAGGTCAACCGTAATAATTTTATTTGGTTCACAGAACTTTTTTGGTTTGGTTCTGTTTTGGTCCGAAACTTTGATTCTGACGACTAAATAGGAGCCAACTAATGACCTTGGCTGCCACAGCCAAAGCTTTTCTTTCTTGTACATTATCAAAAATGCAATAAAATACCTTAACCATCTTTGTAATTTTTATTGCGCATTTCTCTGCTTACCTAAGTAATCAAAGTCCAACCTCTAAAATCATAACCTGTGGTTCGCAGGGGACTAGAAAAGTGACTAGCTTTCCATGCAGCAGATAATGTGCACCGATAAATTCCGATTGGTTTATCCATAAAATTTAACGACCCAACTTCTCACATGCAATAAAACTACTCTACTCCAGTCTCTCCCCCCGCCTCTTCCCACCCAAAAAAAAGACCCTGGCCCCTACCCTCCTCTCCAATAATCTCTCTTATATACTTAAACCGTAACGAAAACTAAAAAAACGCCAGGACAAGCTGGAAAGCATAAATTTCTCCAATCCACATTCTCCAAAACGCTTTACAGCCAGCAGCAGTTGTTTAAAGCTCTCGAAAAAAAAAGAAAAAAAACGAGGAAAGTCTCCCGCGACGATGAACCCATTGACCGCGAGCCAGCCGGTTCTAGAGTACAGAGCGGCGCTTCATTCAGCGGTGTTATAGGGAGAACGACGGCCCAGCGTGCAGTAGCAGCTTTGATAAGAGCCGCGGGGAAGAGCTCCGCGTTGCGCTGCAGCTCGCTGCGCTAATCTTTATGGGAATCGATATGGTCGAAATGGACCGGTTTAGATTGAGCATCGTTAAACACGAAACGACTCAATATCCCGTGTTCCCCATAGCCACGTGCCACACGTGGCAGCAGTGATTTTTTTCACCCTCTCTGTGTGTGTGTATGTGCGTATGGGGTCTGTGTGTACTTTGCTCTATTTTCTACTTTAATAGCGCGCTTCAGCTCGTGTAATGATAAAAGGTACGAAACTGGTGCTCGATATTTAACGCTTACGCCTGCGATTCTGATTTTTCTTTTTTAATGGTTTTAGTAGAGGTCGAAAGTGTAAAGGAATAATTAATACGTTGAACTGTTGGACGGTAGAGAGTTTTCTGCTTCTCGAGCAAACATGCTTGGAATAGACGATTTTTTCGGGTATGAAAACTTTTTCGTAAATGGAGCAGCTTTTGGCGAAAGAAGCGTTTATCAATTAAGGCGATGATTTCGTATGTAAAAAATTGACATAAAATAATATTATTATTACAATCTACAAAGAATAATTAATCGCGTAAACAATCGACAGTATTTGTTCATGAATAGATATTTCTAAAGAAACATTGATAATACTTTTTCAATGATACTTTTTGATTTTGCATAAGATCACGTGTAACACGTATAGAGTACACGAGACTCGAGGGCACACACACAATATGTGCAGTCAGCTTGAAATTTCGCAGATCTACATTACGAAACTTTCCTACGAACTTGGCTCTATGAATTTCGTGGCGACGCTACATTCTGTACCACGACTCGAGATACATCCTTAAACAACCTCATACCAGTCATGCAGTGTTCGGTTAAAACTACTTGCTCTCACGTGCACTAAGCCACTAAACTTTCGACAGTTGTTTTACGCCCACGCGGATTATATAATCTTCATAAAGCTAATTTCCTCGGTTGTGTACCAAGTATTTACACGAGGAATGAGTTCCTTTTCCCAACGTCTAATTTGCATATAAGTGAGTTAGATTGTCTGACGGATGTCTCGCGCTAGTTAATTTGATCGAAATTAAGTGCAACCGCAAAATAATCGATTACAATACACCATTACGGTAAACATATAACTTTTCGCAAGGTACTTGATTACCATTTACAAAAATTCTATCAAAATCAATGATTTCGCATATTCCTTAAGTAGACCTATTTTACTCAAATTTTCTAAATTTACAATAAATTTATTCCACACCCTTCTCAATCTAAATACCATCGAATTAAACGTACTAGTCTGTTTAGATCCAATTTCGTTCGAATTTCTATAATGTCTTACTGCATAATTACAGCTCTGCAACTCAAATAAACTAGACACTACTGGATGTTTATTTTACTCAATTAAGAGCTTATCACTGTTAGACATTTTCACGATTTTATCGCTAATAAATCGTGAACTTTTTAAGAATTCGCGATTTTTTAGCCTAATTAGCCTAGTTAGTAAAATAAGTAGTAATACAAGTAATAATAATATATATTATAT